>PNEQ01069994.1:0-20932 GCA_003012365.1 Medauroidea extradentata | reverse complement strand
GCAAAAACGAACGAGAATACAGAAAAGAGACTTATGAAGACATGTAATAGACAGACATACACAACGAGGACAACACAAAAGTCGAGAGACGAAATGAGTGTGAAACAACGACGAAACACGAAAAAAACAGACGAAAAACGGACGAAAAAGTAGAAGGCTTCTTGGGCGAAAACAGATGCGACGTTTCGGGAACTGGGATCTGTTCCCGTCTTCAGGCACACGTGCAGACTGAGGAACACCAGCAGACTAACCGGATCTATTTAAAAGTCAGATAGACACATTCACTGAATTTTGCTGCAGACTTTCCACCAATAAAGTTATGTGGTTACTGCTTAAAGTCCCATAGTACAAATGGATAGGTGGGAATCCTGCGCGCTAATTCAGCTCTTGGCTTATTGGAGCAATGCGGCATATAGAGGCGCGATCAAAGGTCGTTCTTATACCTCCGTCACTTCTGAGCCTCTAACGCGCAGGTAGAGCAGCACCCTTAAGAACTTTCTGTACTCTCCAACAGCACTGGCTTGCCCTGATTGGTCTGTATGTCATACATACTATCTACTCAAGGAAAGTCATTGGCGTTCGAGAGCTCATAGCGTTTCTAAAATGACCTTTCTTGGCAGATATGTCGTATCGAAGGGTGCGGACTTCTAATAGAGACGGCTACGCTACATGTAGTGGGTTCAACGACCTACCAGCTGTAGTCCGCAGTTCTGTGTACACTCACCTACTTGTACATTGGCTGCAGCTCCAGTGAGTGGCCAGTTGTACATATATCTGACAAGGTTGCGCGGGAGTCAGTGAGTGTTTTCATGCAGGTCTACTGTTGGCTCACAGTCCTCATGGAAGAGTTCCATCGCGAAAGTAATAATCGCGCACGGGAGTTCTTCCCAAATGAATTCGCGAAATGTCCGTGTCTCTAGTAGGTCCAATGCCGGGATGAAGGCAGTCGGAGTGACTCAGCGGGGAAGGAAATCTTGCTCCCTCGCGTCAGAAGGGAGTGGCACGATTCTTGGAATGACTACAAAGCGATCAGTTGTAGAAGTCAAATGAACATAAGAAGACATCTCTTCCACCCTCCCTCCACTTCGTGCCGGTGGCGTCAGCAACACAGCACGACTTCCGGGGAACTACACCCCAACTCGCCGTGCAACCCCTGACTAGAAACATAAACAAAACTGGGTTTTATCCACAGCCCTATTAAGCCGTGTGACCATCAAGAACTGTATTATTCATGTTAAGGGTGTTCAGGTGCGATAAAATCATAATTTTATATATTTATGAAATAGTATAAGATTAGTAGACGATATTTGTGAATACAGTTTCCTATTACAAAACAATTTTAGCTTTCATAGTTTTCTCGTTTCGGTGCGACAAAGTCAAAATTTGCTTCTTCTGCTGCAAGTAGTGAAAACCAACTGACCTGCCGTACTTGAATCTAATAATTCACTGTGATATTACATCCCATGAGCTATGCAATAAAACATTTAAAAGAACATAACGTAATATTATGATTTATTTTTAATCACAAAAGTACAGGGAAAAAAGTTGAAAATTCAGCACATTTTTTAATACAAAAATATTTCATGGGATTTTTTAAAACTGTTTTATTACGTAGCCGGTGGCATGTTATTTCACTGTGAATTATTTCACTTGGCGTAAGTCAATTGATTTTCACTATTTGCATGGCAGCACAAACATGCCAATTTCGACTTTGACGCGCCGTTATGAGAAAACTATGCGAGTTAAAATTATTTCTTGAGAGGAAACTTCACTCACAAGTAGCGTCTACAAAACTGAGACTATTTCATATAAATATAAAATTATGATTTTATCGCACTTGAACACCCTTAAAGACGTTCAATTGGAGAAAAATCATAACTGTGTATTCGTACAAAATAGGATAAGTTTGTAAATGTTACTTAAGAGTACATTTTCCTCGTACGAAAAAAAAGTTAGCTCAGCCAGTTTTCCCACACCGGCATTTAAAAGTCAAAATTTGCACATTTCTACTTCATACAAAACTTTAAAACCTATAATCATAATGAAATGAAAAAAAAATCTCATCAAAACTACATGTCACAGTCTACGGCTTGAAGTATACATAAACTCACTATAAAAAAATTTTGTATTAAAAAAAACTCCTAAGAGTAACACAAAATTAGCATATTTTAGATTTTATTTTTAAATACAAAAAAAAATTTTTAGTGTGTTTTTACATTCCTCAAGCAGTAGCTCGGGACATGCAGTTACTATATGGAATTTTGTTTTTGTAATAGGAAAATGTACTCCCAGGTAACATCTATAAAACTAAATTATTTCATAAAAGTATAAAATTGTAATATTTCCTCACTGGAACACCCTTAAGGTACACTGATTTATCGTGGGGACAGTTGAGTGTTCTCTAAGCTTCATTTTAGCATGTTCATTGACAGAGCAAAATTAAGAAAGTCTTAAATTCAGTGAAATGCAGACAAACTACAATATCTCGGCCATGTAACGAGGACTGGGAACAGGTTTAGACTGCTACAGTGCATTCCTCGAGGAAAGACACATGGTAAAAGAGAACCAGAAATGAAAAGAACATCTTGGCTCGGAAACTCAAGGACGGACTTCACACACAAGCGAGGAACGGTTGATGATGGAGAATACAGCGGGGTAAATTGAGATGATTACACACAACATTACACAAGAGCAAGAATTGAGACCTATTAAAAATAACAATCCCAGCATTCGTCAGGAGCGATTTCGGGAAACCATAAAAATGAATATCAGGATGGCCGGAGCTGCGAATCGAACATGGAACTTACGGAATGCGATTGTAGCGTGTTACCGTTGCGCCGCCTAGTGTCGCGTTCAGGTCCGGCGTTATTCAAACACTATCATGACGTATGTAGACTGATTCATTCCAATGTACTTTTTTTTTTTTTTTTCGCCAGTCGTGTGTTCCTATTTTCTGGGTCAAAAAGAATTATTGTGCGTCGATAATGAACAAACATTGTTACACGCAGGGAAATGAAAAATTCGGTCAAATATTCGCGGCTTCAATGTCCTGCTGTTATAATCCAGTGTCCTGTGTAAACTCAAGTCTCGACTATTTGTCCATTAGCTGCATCTCCTTGGAACAGCAGACAATCAACAAGTAGCTGCGGCTTGAATATATGTAACACAATATATTCTAACACGCATGTCATTGAACCAGCCAATTTTTCTTTTCCATAGTTAATCGTACTAGCCAGAACATTTCGCTGTTTTTTACACGGAAACAGAAAAGGCAATAAATCGACTCTAACACGTGCGTCAAACACGTCACTGCCTCTAGGCGCGGAGGACTGAACTAGCGTGCAGTGTTTTCGTAGAAAGTGTTTTTCAATGGGACTTTAAACGACGACCCTGATATTATATTTGTGGAAAGTGTGTGGTAAAGTTCAATTCAGGTTTCTGTCATTATTTTTTACGATTACAGTTGATATTTTCTTATCTGCAACAACATGAAAAAGCCATTTTTAGGAGATTGGTTATCATTAGGGACCCCTGTTTTTCGCGAAAAGAATATTGCCTCACTTTGTTTCGGTGTCTTAGTGCATATCTGCAGTTCTGCTTCGTGGTCAGTGATTGTATATTTTAGCTCTCATGAGCCTTGGGCTTCTTCCGGCAAATCACAGACGTGTGGCGTTGAATGAATGTTATTGTAATTGGCTCAGTCAAATGAGGTGTGGCTCTGCGCATAGACGTGCTGCCAATAACTGTGAAGCATAAGTGCAGATATGCACGTTAGCCACTGAAACAAACTGTGGCAAAATTCTTTTCGCGAAAAACGAGGGTCCCTAGTTATCACGTTTTTAATAAGCGGGTGCCATTTCTTAAAATCTTGGAAAAACAGATTGAACCATGTCTTCTTTACGTATATAAACGCATTTGAAACACCTTTAACGGTATTACATTAAAAAAAATTCGCGCCAAATCCAACTAACTTTCAATGTAAATGCATGTTATAGTTAAAACGCACGCACGTTTCAGCTACGTTATCAATTGGATCTCAGATTCTTAGACGAACCCTGGAGATTTCTGAATCAATAACAGACTTCTGAGGAAACGAGGATGTAACTACGAGCTGTCAGGTTGGATTGTATTTTGGCTACCCACTATAGTAGCGGCCAGTGAGCTAATATCCCAGACTGTGGGATACATAGCACAGCGGAGTCTACCCTGAAAGTCACTGAACTATATAGTGAAATATTCCTTTCTGTAATTTTAGGACGTGGGTACACGGCACACTTTACATATTGTTACAAGTTTGAGACATAAAACTTTACATGTGGGCAATTCCCATGAGTTCTTTTGGGATAGAGGTCTTATAATTAGAAATAAAAGAGTTAAATTAAGTACTGGATTTAATAGCTCACAAAGCTACGAAATACACATAACAGTAATCAACTATAACTCACAACACAATTAGTTATGCACTCAATTATTACTGTGTCACAGACACGTTAATTAACTTTTACAATTAAAGCACAAAAAATATCTACCATCAATTAATTAAACAGTACAAATCACAAAAAAATTCAGTCATATATCCAATCAACAATCCCGCTTGTTTAGCCCTTCGTGTCTAGAGGTGATGAGGTGTTGGATGGACGTGTTATGTTTGACTAATCGCCTTCGCAGAAACAGTTTTTAAACGGGACTTCAAGTGATAACCCTGTTGTTTTATTTGTGTGGAAAGTTTGTGGTAATGTTCAGTGCAGATTTCTGTGGCTTAGTTTTACTATTATGATCGATAATTTGTCAGCTACAGCAACGTGAAAAAGCCATTTTTAGCACTTTTGAGAAGCTTAGGAATCATGTTTTTAATAAGCGGACGGGGTTTTTAAATTATAGATACACAGTTTGAAGTGTGTCTTCTTTTCGTAGATAAACGCATTGAAAATATTTTAAATAGTTACTAAAGAAAAATTACTTTCCGTACCACGCTACAGAGTGGCTCACGCGTCCGGTCCACTAACATTTAAAAAAATTTCTCCAAAGGTACTTGCGGAAACGTACTGGATCGGTAGTTCTGGTCACGTGACTGGTCCTACTCAGTCGTTGGCTGCTTAGCGAGCGGTCGTAGATCTGAAAATTACGTACTAGTAATTACAATCTATCCCATACTTGAATTAAGTACTTTGGGGACATTTTTACTTGATAAACTTCTCCAGACTTCTTGTTCAACAAAAATACTATAACCCGGCATCGTATTTTCTGTGGACATGCATTCAAACCTCCTTACAACATATATTTCATATTATGTACACATGCGGGAGTTTGTTTACTTTTCACCGGCGCTTTCCTTTGTATCGTCTTCTGGCTGATATCTACTCTGCTCCCGAGCAGGGTATATCTACGGGATCCGGCGCCGGGATCGAGTTGAATATTTTGAGAACTTGAGGGCCTGTAGATCTTTATCGCATGACGTTTCCGACCGATTCACTCGCTATCGAGTGGATCCGAAGTAGTTTCCGTAAGCGCCTCTAGTTTGCTTCAGTGCCTTACATACACATCTGAAGCTGTGTTTCCCGCTCAGTGAATGGCCCTCTCACCACTCTCCAATCACTGACTGCTATGATGACCTGAGCTGCATATGTGCACGTAAGGCACTGCAACAAACTGAGGAAAAATTATTTTAGCGAAAAGATCGTGGCTCTAGTTAGCGTAGAGGAACACGAAGTGGTGAGGCTGGCTGTGAGGTTGGCTGTGACCTTGTAATCGCAGTCGCCGCCACTTCCGGGGGCCGGGCCAAACTTCCGCCGACGCTGGCTGCCCCTCTCCCCCTTTCCCTGGTCATGGCGCCGTTGTAATATATGATGCCTTTTATTAGTTCGCAGACAGCTAAGTTGTTTCAAACGTACATTACCTAATAATATGTGTTGTAATTAACTACAGCGTTTTCAAGGGTATGTTGTGGCACAAAACATTTTCGATATATACCATCCTCTATAATCATCATCTGTAACTGTCTTTTGAGAGCGACAGCAATAAAGATAGTCTCTCGTGACTGTCTTTATGTCGTATTCTCTAACACCTATCTTAACCAGAAGCTCAATATACTTAGTAACAGTGGCGTATCGTGGTCGTGTTCCAAAAGCAATGCCTATACCTAGAGACACTGGAAAATCGCGAAAATGATTAAAATAGTCTCCAATAAACTGTATTATATTAACCGTGACTCGTGTGAACAGTTTTGGGA
Organism: Medauroidea extradentata; assembly: GCA_003012365.1. Lineage (NCBI taxonomy): Eukaryota > Metazoa > Arthropoda > Insecta > Phasmatodea > Phasmatidae > Medauroidea > Medauroidea extradentata. Next base: position 14,703 of record PNEQ01069994.1, on the reverse strand, counting down.
CAAATCACACACGCTGTGTGTCCAAGCTGTACAGTTCTAACTGGGCCTGCTGCAGAGAGGTAAAATGCTACAAATAAACGATAGCAAATGTTGATACAAAACATTCAGTGTTATATACATCACGTTGTAGCCTAGCAAACAGTCAACTATTCCCATGATTTTCCGGTGTATCTAACTATACTCAACACTGAGTTGTCTGTGGGACCATTAGACTTGTAGCAGCAGGTACACTCTTCTTCCAGTATTGTATAAAAGGCAAGAAACATATACTCCAATAAAACACATCAGTCTACACAACACATGTTTATTGGATATGACAGGTAAGCACATTGAGTCCACGTGCCCAAAGTGTATAGTCGGAGTTTATATTGCATGCCGTGGAACACGGCCACGATACACTACTGCTTGGTAACACTAGTCTGTGAACTGAATACCTTCGCACATCTTATTCAATTATATTTTCTCAGTTTTAACAGCGTTTTCGGAACTACTAAGTACTTAAATTTAATTTTAAATAACATTAGTACAATTTGTTTCACTTTAGAATTACTACTTTTAAAAATTTTAACATCAATTAGCCTCGAGTATGAAGTTAGTGTACCGTTTATACAAGATGTGGCAGCACAGTAATAAGTAGGGCTACGATTTTGTTGCGAAGAGATTTTTTCCCCACTTTGTTTCAGTGACTCACGTGCACATCGGCAGTTCTGTTTCAAGGTTATTGGCATCGTGTCTTTGTTCAGACACGTTTCTCATTTGACTGCACCAATCTGAATAAGATTATTGTGAGTCTGTACGTCTATAATTTGCCAAGGCTATAGTGAGAGTAAAAATCATCCAATCACAGACGATGTAGCAGAGCTGCAGGTGTGCACATGACGCATCGTAACCAAATGTTGCAAAAATCTTTTCGCCATAAAATCGCGGCTCTGGTAATGAGGCCAAGAGATAGCAGCACGAGGGCTGAATTGAATGAGTCGTCTGCGTGGACAGTAAATGTTAATAATATACAAACCTCTAATCTACGAAACGTATTTAAATTTCGTAAAAGATGGTTACCGACCAACTGTCTTTGTATAAGGATCGAATGAGGGACTGAAAAAATTACAGAATAGGCCTCCTGGTCGCATTCAATAAAGGTGGCCGTCTGGGTGAATGTATTTTACGCGTTCTAGCCCTAGAAGACTGTAAGGACGACACAGCATGAGCGTCACGCCTCACCCTGGCCACAGAATAAATACTAATACAGACGTGACATGACGTGGCGGCTCTTTTGATACGGGCGAACTTCGCCGCTTATTGGCTGCCCGAGGTTGTTGATTCCAGCCCAGCTTATGTTCGACTCCTGCATGTTACGGCAGGTTTCATATTGGTCGGGCTGCCGACTACCAGAGCAGCCGTTTTTAGTATGATTGGCGGTAGGTGTTTCCGCCATGTTGTTGGCCAGGGAAGCCACTTTGCTGGCGTGTGTGAGAGAGTTCGCTGACCTACCGGTTATTTCACTTCTGTATTCGTAATTATTCTGTGCCATAGCCTCTAGCGCAAATTACTGAACTAGCGTGCAGTCTTCTCGCTGACAACTAGCCTCTATGACACTTTAGTGGTAGCCCTATTATTTTATGACGTACGTAATATAAAATATACATGTGTGTTGTACATGCATATACATTTTAAAATATTTTGTACTCGAACTTTCATACCGTAATAGTACCGCAAAAACCCCCATTTAGCCATTTCCGGCGCTATAAAATGTGCTTTAGTAAAAAGTTGTGAACTTGGTTAAAATGGGTATTCACACGTATAACGCTATTTAAATATTATTCCTAAAAATAAGTCACTCAAGTGCAATGAGCATTTTTTTAATAATGTGGTAACGACCGAAGTTCTACACGCAGCTCGCCAGCCTGGGCAGACGTACACCTTAATACCCCAGAAATAGTATAGGATTAATTTTATACTATTGCGTCATGTTTCTAAAGCGAATGCTACAGTTTTATTGCGTTTAGTGTAAATGTTGTAATTTCTTGTATGTACCAATAAATTTGCAATTACTCCTAGCTTTTTAGAATGCAAATTTTGTGTTTCTGGTGTTTAATTTACCTACAGTGACCTATTGTCGGTGGTCGGGAATAAAGGGAGTATTTCTGAAACATTAGTTACTTATTTCTTTTCAGATAATGTATAGTTTCCTGCCTCTTTTTAATTTAAACAAAGAAATGTAAATAACATTCAAAGCGTAATTTATCGTAACGTACTCAAAAGTTAATTTCTGAGTTCTCTTTAAATATTATTTAACTATTTTTATAGACAATATGGTCTACAAAATTGTTGACTTTTTTTTTTTGTACTCTTGACATTTGCTGGATGGTGAGATACTTTTCCTTTTACATGATCAATGGTTAAAGAGAAAAAAAAGATTGTCAAAATGTAACAATGCAACTACCCAGGTAGGGCCTAACGTCTCGTCAACAGTGACGTCATTAGAGATGAAACTAATAGCAGGGACATACAAGAACCGGAATAAATATTGGCCATGGCCTGTTCTGCCCTTCTAAGGGAGAAAGCCTTAACTTCGAGAGGTCAAATTATACAGGAGAGCAAAAAGTTAGTTTTTTCTTAACACACTCTCACCTGTGTAAATGATGTCAATGTTTTTCTTTCATTGTGACAATTAAATATATGAAATTTATTTGGTATTGCTCTTTGACATATTTCTTCAAACAACAACTTGAGGCTTTTATTCTCAGTATTAAGCTAAATTTTGGTTTTAAGGAATATTTTTAATAATTTTTTACACAGGCAACGACTGGTTACAAGTAGGGCCCGGTAGTTTTCGCGAAAAAAAAAATTATAACACTTTGTTTCAGTGCTTTATGTGCGCACCTGCATCTCTGCTTTGTGGTCAGTGATTGGATGCCGTAACATACAACGTCTGGAGGTTAAACGTCAAATCGCAGACGTGATGTGCCGCAGTTATCCGTGTACTGATTGGCACAGTCAAATGAATAATGACACTGCACACAGACACTCTGCCAATAATCATGAAGTTGAGGTGCAGGTGTACACGTAAGACACTGAAACAAAGTGGGGCAAAAAACCTTTTCGCAAAAACTACCGGGTCCTAGTTATAATCCGTTTATCCTTAGTGATAATATGTGTGTTGGTACCAACTGGTTAAATATAATAAAAACAAGATTTTTTTTTTTTTGAGCTAGGCTTTCTTCCTTAGTAAGACAGGGCACCATTTCAGTAATGCAGTGGTTTCTTTTGAAAGAGCATGGGAAACTCGAAATATGGATGATCGGGCCGGGAATCGAAGTTGGGTCCTTTCAAAAACTGGCCGGATGTTTTATTATTGCACCACGTAGCTAGTTCTGGCTGGAAATGTCTGCATTTTGAAGAGTGTCTGTTGTAAACGTAGTATAATTGAGTATTTTTCATTTTGCTGTTTGGATTTGAGATGCTTTATTACCACTTTCATCGGAATTATTCATTTTTGTTCTATTAATATACATATTTCTTTTTACGGTTAGGTACGTATTATTTTACTAAGTTATTTTAGGAGTTATTTACTCTTGATTATATTTAAAAATATTATCTTAAAATTTAAATCAGCTCTTTCATAACTACGCTATAATATTTATAATACAATGTGCGTAATGAACTGGAAGGTATTCATCCATATCCTTATTAAATAATTTCAAATAACTCTTCTCTAATTTTAAATCGGAAGGACATTAAAAGAAAAATTCATCTTTAATAGTGACACGGCCTCATAAATACAGAGCGTGTAATTTATTTGTGATGCGAGATGTCTCGTTCGGGCTGACCGTTGCAATACGCGCCATAGCAACTCTTCGACCTTGGTCGCAGTTAAAAATTACATAACTGGCAAGCAGTTGAAGAGGTTCGAGATACCGTCCTGTGGGAGATAATAATTCACTCGAGATGGCCAGTGTCTCTCTTTAGCAGTCGCACCACAGGCGTCGTCACGCAAATATAGGTTATTACCGATAACGCTGATGCCCGTGATTGGGCAGTGTTACCAACTTAACTGATTTACAACTAAATTTATTACGAGCATAGTTAGACCCTTTGATTTTTGATTAAAAGAAAATTTCAACAACTCGTTTTAGTGCCCTACGTGCACATATGCATCTCCAGTTCAGATCATTGATTGGATGTTGTAAGGTCTCAATGTTTCAGGGTGTTCACGTGGCAATAATTCAAAATTTTATATTTGCTTGGCATAGTGTTAGTTTTATAGACGTTACTTGTGACTACATTTTCCACTTGTAGAAATTTTTTAGCTCTCGTAGTTTTCCCATAGCGGCATGTCAAAGTCAGATTTTGCAAGTTACAGGAACACAGGTTTAACAAAAACCAAGTGACTGACTCTAATTAAATAATTTACACTGAAATTAGATATAATGGGCAATATGCTAAAAGATTTTAAAATACGGAATGGAATTATTTTGTACTTTTAAAAAAAATCAGAAAATGACGAGAATTTACCTAATTTATGGTAATTTTTAAAAACGACAAAATGACTTCGCTGAGTCTTTTTTAATCTTTTAGCATAGTACCCATTATACCTAATTTCAGTGTAAATTATTTCATTCGAGCAAGTCATTTGGTTTTTGTTAAACCTATGTTCTTGTAACTTGCAAATTCTGACTTTGACGCGCCGCCATGGGGAAACTACGAGAGTTAAAAAATTTCTACAAGTGGAAAATATAGTCACAAGTAACGTCTATAAAACTTACACTATGCCAAGCAAATATAAAATTTTGAATTATTGCCACGTGAACAGCCTTAAGGGTTCTCCCCGCAAATCAAAAACGTTTGGTGTAGCAGTAACCTTATTCTGATTGGCGCAGTCAATTGAGAGACGTCTTTGCTCAGACACTCTGCCAATGACCGTGAAGCGATACTGCAGATGTGCACGTAAGATACTGAAACAAGTTGTTATAAAATTCGGTTTACCAGAATTCAGTGGCTCTTCAGTGTGATGTGATTGCAAACGTACAGGAAATTTACAAATGTTTAAAATCTATCATTTCGTATAATCAGTCTATAGAATAATACGGTTGCTAGGTGTAGACGTTTTACGACTACTGTTCCATAGTTTCATAGAATTGTCTTATAACTGTACAGTAGAGTCGGGACGATGGCCACTCGAAGGAAGCGACCGTGTTGTTGTTTGATGTTTTTATGGCGGCAAAGGCGGACGTCAGTTCGTACGAAGTGACGAAGACACATTCCAGGACACGCGAAGGCGTAGCTTGTCTCTGCAGCAGAGGAAATGCGTGTTGTCAGCTCCACCACGACACGACGTGCACATTCCTGTATTCCACCTCCTCGTGGCCTGTGCCCTCTCGTTGAATACACTGTCCTCCTAGATTTCACACACTCTCCATGTTTAGAAGAGACAGGAACCCTCGTGAGTTCAATGACCTGCGCGTTAGTATGCACTGTATTGTCTAGATTCAAGCTCTCACTGGAACAGCAGACAATACACGAATAGACGGGACTTGCGTATGCATACGACAGTATATTCTAACATGTAGGGCATTGAACTCGCAAATATTCATTTCCCTTTTCATAGGGACACCTGACTTTCGGGAAAGGAATTCGGCAACAGCTTATGGGAACATCTACAGCTTTGCTTTGTTGTTATTGGCATCGTGTCTGCGCAGACACTTCTTCTCATTTGACTGTGCCAATCACGACAAGGTTACTGCGATAGCACACATCTGTGATTGGCGGGAAGAATCCCAAGACTCTGAGAGTGTAAGACATCCAGTCACTGCCCACGAAGCCGCCCTGCAGGTGTGCATGTTAAGGATTGAAACAAGTTGGAGCACAAATCCTATCGCGAAAACTACCTGCACCCGTATATAGTTAGATATAGGACAACATAACAGGTTCGGTACCGTGAGGACTGGACATAAAACATTCCTGGAAGTAACTGAGCCAATAATAAAATCGTAACTGAATACAAACCCAATTCACTGTGTGAGCGAGCAGCTAATAAACAGCTGCCATCAGTAGGGACAGGAAAATTCCGCGAATTCAATGACCTGCATGTTAGAATCAACTATCCTATACATACTCAAGCCCCAACCATTTGTCCACTAGCTGCTACTCAGTGGAACAGCAGATATAGTGAACGAATGACGGGGCTTGAGTATGTATTGGACAATCCATTATAGCATGAGTGTCATTGAATTTGCGAAATTTTCCTGTCTCTAGCTATCAGATTCAGTACACAATGAACTCGCGAATTTTTTCGGCCTCTTCCTACGTCACATTCTGACCTAATTGCACTGTCGTCGCCGCTGGCCCGTCCTCCATGCGAAGCTCTTGGTATTTATATCAACAACGAAATGTTCTGATGCAGACTAATAGACAGAAGCGAAACTACCGCATGTGTGACATACTCAGACCGCACGAGCCAGTTATTTGGTGGAAAGTCACTCGTCATTCATAGAGTCACGAGTTCGCAGAAAAAAAATATTTTTTTTTATCACCATTTCGTTTCAAAGCCATATGAGGACAATAATTGCAGCTCTGCCTCGTGGTCAGTGATGGGATATTTTAACCTTCGCTTGTCTTGGGGTTCCTTATTCTGAATGGTGCAACTAAAGAAAATGCGTGTCTGAACAATGACACGATGTCGATTACTATAAAGCAGAAAGAACTTCCGATGTGCACGTAACGCATTGAAACAGAATGTTGCAATGGTCTTTTCACGACTATCTCGTGGTTCTAGCAATACAGACGTGAAATAATGTGGCGGCTCACTTGATACGGCCCAGCCCAGTGTCTGTTTGGCTCCTGCTTGTTACGACAGGTTTTCTATTGGCCTGGCTGCCGGCTAGCAGGGCAGCTACCTTACGCTGATTGGCGGTAGGAATTTCCACCATATCGCCAACTAAGTCATTTTGCTGGCGTGTGTGACTGAATTTGCTGTCCTACCGGCTACTTCCCTTCTATATTCCTTAATATTCTGTGATGGTGTAGTGGGCATATTCAGTGGCCGTTTTTTTAAAATCCCGATTGATTTTGTATGCGGGAAACGTGGGTGATGTTGCTGTTGGCTGGTGTTGCTTCCTAAGGCCGGCTTTACACATTGGCACAACACCCGACCTTGGAAGGAATCGACCCGTGTGTAAATAGTGCTTGGCCGATCTTGGAATGTTGGCCATTTGTTGGAAGCTTTGCCATTCATTGTCGGTTTTTGGTCCAACCATCAAAGGGATTGGCGTATGTACTGGCGTTAACTTGGTCTGTGTTTACACGTTGGTGCATACATTGGTGTTGTGATTTTACATTTCGTCGTTGCCGGAAATCTCATATGTGTCATTGGTTGTAGTAAAAGAGACGTGTTAATATATTTGTGTACGTACTTGTACCTAAAGCGTACAGACTAATGCAAGTGAATTACGTGTTATGTAGTTCTGAGATCGTTGATACCCCGAACACTAAAAATATTATGTGATCTTGTTTTCTTACCTTCCTGACAATTTTTGAATTTTGCTCATAAGAGGTTTTTCACTGGCAACAACGATTTATTTGTAGTTTGAGAGGAAAATATTGTTAAATGAAGAGTTGAAATGGATCAGTGGACATTATTTTTAGGGTACGTCAATTTCGCAAATACGTTCCAGGTCAGGTTGAACGCCAAAAATATATACTTCGTAATCACGTATGTGATTAGCTGGCGGCTGTCACGAAACGCATTTGACTACTGCAAGCCAGTAGTAAATAAGGAAATGAATCATAGAGCTATCGCTTGTAATGTTGTAAGGCAATGAATAATCAACTGTATCCAGAGCGTGTATGGGACTGAGCAATCTAGGCTTCTGCCAGATGAATCCGTGAAATTGACGTACCGCTAATTATTCTGCACATATACATAGATTATGAATGTAGTTGCAGCAATTTCCAAATAAACTTGACCCTCAACTATCATGGATATTAAATTGGTCGTATGACTGATTAAAAATTAATTGGGCCAGTGTGTAAATAGCGACTGGCCGTTTCTTGGTCGTTGGCATTTCTTCCTTCCAAGATTGGCCCAGTCTTTTGCGCCAATGTGTAAATTCGGCATAACAACAAATCATATTTTTGTACGTGTGCGTGTTATGTGTACATAAGTGTGTGTGAGATCTGATGAATGTATAAAAAATTAAGCACAAAGTAAGCAGAAAGAAATGAAAACATGAGCTTCAAACCAGCAGCAAATATTTTGCGCTCTGTTTGAAAATTTCAAGATTTATACATCGGCATGTAATGTTATAATCCCACCATCGTAGCATTCTTTATTCGAAGCTTTTTACATAGTCAACATAGTATGTATTTGTTTAAATGACATGCTGTAGAAATTTGCAAGAATATTTACAATAGTATTTTAATAGTGTTGAAACGTCACTAATGTAGCTATTTGCTTATATATGCAATGGCAAGGGATAGTGATTTATCTCATGGAATGTTGACAGTTTGCTGGACTCCAGTGTAAGGTTTCCGACGCTTTTTTTGGTGACTGGTAAGTCCCCATTTGACTGGGCCAATGCTAATTCTGGTGCGTTACGACTGAACGTATGTGATTGGTCGTTGAACAGCTACACCGTGACACAACGAGTTCGGTTCTTGGCGTGGTCGGTTACCTGGGTTTTCGCATGTGAGAATCGTGCCGGATTATGCCACTTGTCAGCGGGTTTTCTCGGGGATCTCCAGTTTTTCCCACTCCATCCCGGTGCCGCTCTATACATCAAGTTACCACTTACCAGCGCTAAATACCTAGAAGTTAAGTGCTAACCAAAATCACTTCACTTCACCATCGTCCAATCATACGAGACTCAGGATTCTACACTGATCTGAAGAGTATGTTGGCAGAAACAATTATTGTGATTTCCCATCTCTAGTAATGATGTATCCGACGTGCTTAATTACAGTGCCCTTATCGGACCTCGGACATTCAAAATAATTCAAATTATACGGCGTCTTTAGCGAAACCGAAGAATGGGTAACTGTTACAGAAGCGAATTTACGTTGCGAAGTCCTACCCATAAGGAAGGTGAAATGTAAAATCTATTGCACCAGCTAGTTTCAATGTCTTCTGTGCATTATCTGCTGCTCTGTTTCATGTTTATTGGCAGTACGTGTGTGTTCAGAGACGTCGCTCATTTGACTGTGCCAATCAGAGCAAGGTCACTACGACACCACACGTGTGTATTATTCTGCTAGAACCTCATGGCTATAGCCAGTGATTTTCGGTGAAAAGAATTGTGCAACAATTTGTTTCAATGCCGTATGTGCAAACATGCAATTATACTTCATGGTCAGTGATTGGTAGGGACCCTTGTTTTTCGCGAAAATAATTTTGCCTCACTTTGTTTCGGTGCCTTACGTGCACATCTGCAGGTCTGCTTCGTGTTCAGCGATTGGATATTTTAACTCTCACGAGCCTTGGGATTCTACCGTCAAATCACAGACGTGTGATGTTGCAGGATCGTTATTGTAATTGGCTCAGTGAAATGATATACGGCTTTTCTCTTAGACACTCTGCCAATAACGATGAAGCAGAACTGCAGATGTGTACGTAAGCACTGAAACAAAGTGGGGCAAAATTCTTTTCGCGAAAAACATTGGTTCCTAGTGATTGGACGTTTTTAACTCTCAGCGTCTAGGGTTCTACCCGCAAATCACATATGTGTGATGTCGTTGTAGTCTAGTTACGATTGGCACAGTCAAATGAGCGACACCTCTGCACTAATGCATCATGCCACTAACCACGAATCAGTGCTGCGCGTTAGGCTTTGAAGTAAAGCTGATACAAAAAAAACTTATCGGGAGAGTTTCCCGTTACTAGATGCCTAAAGAGTCGGGTGTAGTTGCTTCGTGTAGTTCTAGTCACTAGTGACTGGCTAGTTTGTTCTGTAGTGTGTTCTTAATTGTTCGGGTCATTTCATGCATAGCGAGAGTGATGCATTCCAGGAAAAGTTGGCTGCTAGGTCCCAATACGGTATCTACTTGCCCGACTTTCTCATTACGTTATTCGTGATTTCACATTCAACCGGACTAATGAGATTGCTGGTACGCCAATACGGTTGTTTGTTATTCGTCAGTAATAATTTGAACCTGCTCAAGTTATTACCGTTCAAGCATAGAAGGTGTGACATGCAAGATAGCTTTGAAGACTTCTCTGGCGCTAAACACAAAAAGAAAAAAAAAAACGAATAAAACCTTCTGGCCAACTAACTAAAAAATTTGTCATTATGGACCTCACCAAGTTTGTTTTGTTGTGGCCACATTTTTTTTTTCTTCGTTCACTTAAGTTTTGCAGTGACAACGTTGTAGTAACTACATAAACTATTGGTGGGATCCATATTTGACTAAAAATTTTGTTGCCATCACAAAAAAAAAAACGTTTCCTCCGTGAAGATTTTAGCGATATTTTTACTCTCTTCCCCTTCTTACGCATTCTTCTTCAGCTGCAGATTGACGAATGTCTACCCGCCACATTGCGGGCTCGTGCAGATAAAAGAGTTAGCAACACGTGAATGTGTGGAAGATATCGCTTCAGCTCTCTTAGCTACTCTGTGATGGTATAGGCCGTTCACGATAAAGTGAGCACTGCATTAAGATTTCTTACGGCCGTTTTGTAGTTATCTTTACTATGTTTAATATGAACTCTTCCATGTAACTAAAAACCAGTGTAAACGTATCAACACTCTCAAAAGCGAACATATATTGGCCCAATAAAACATTTTTAACCAATTACGAGTTCTGCTGAGTGTCAGTTTATAGTGAACAGCCTATACTCTTAAGGCGATCACGAACCGCACTGCGCATGATCATTACCTGCGGGGGAAACTTTCTAAGATAACGGTTATGCGAGTGCGGCATCCAGACGGGTATAGGTCGTTGACCTAAGAAGATTGTCGGGCAGGCATCGCTACTTTCTGACGCGGATGTGCACCCTCTGCTCACCGCGTTGGACACTATAAAGTGCAGGAGTGATAAGGCTCACGCTGACGCATCGCTTAACATCGAGGTCTTTAGCGCTGGTTAGGGATGACATGAGGTGAGCATGGAGCAGTGCCGGAATGAAAGGCGGGGGAAACGAGATATCCCCGAGCAAACCCGCCGATCAACGGCATCGTCCGGCACGATTCCCACAAACGAAAATCCGGGGACCGGCCCCGCTGGGAATCGAACACGGATCGTCTTGGTGGGAGGTGAATGGTCTGACCATTCGGTTACCGCGGCCACGTTAGTTTTGTAGATGATACTTGTGAGTACAGTTTCCGCTTACGAAACAATTTTAGTTCCCATGGCTTTCTAACAATGGTGCGTCAAAGTTAAAATTTGCGTGTTGCAGTACCATGTAAATAGTGAAAACCCAAGCACTTACTTAAATGAAATAATTCACAGTAAAAAAAAACCTTTCATGGACTACGTAACCTAACTTTTACTAGCCTAACCCACAACGTAACATTTTTAACCACTAAAAATTCGAAAAAGTACTGGAAAAAATTCCAAATTCAGCATTTTTTTAAATACACAAGTTGTTGGCTATTTTTCTTACATTAAATTACGTAGCCCATGGCATGTTATTTCAGTGCAAATTATTTCGTTTACATAAGTAACCTGGTTTTCACTACTTCAATTTCCGTTGACCAGCTTGTTTTTCTCGGGGTACTTCCGTTTCTCTCGGCCTTGCGTTTCGTCGCTGATCCATATGTAAGGTCTAATTTTCATAGTGTCCCTCATTCATCTCTGGTCCTTCAGATTGATTGGTTGGTAATGGCCTGCTACCACATCTGGTAATTAGGATGACGGTTGAAACGGTGCAAGGAGAATCCTTGTAGTGACGCACGGTCCTCTGGGCCTGATCACGATGTTTATATTTTGTTATAAAGTTGTTTAAACAACTTTCTCGCTTTATCTTTCTTCTTCCTTTGCCTACGCCTCTTGTCGTCTCAAGAAGAGCGGTCAAGGAAGCAAGGAATCATTTTATTGACTTTATTTGGACTTAACGATATCATTATACAAATACACAAGCCCTTTTAGTTGGGAAATGGCGATGATGATATCGTATCACTGTGTAATATTTCATATCACTGAAGTACATGATAAGATAGATAATTAAAAATTGACTGCAATCCATAATCTTTTCGTTCCTGGGCTGATATTCACTGAAGGTGATACAAGTGTCATTCAAAATCTGTACTGATAACTTTGACCAAAACTCCAAATTTATAATTTGACAATACAGGCCAGCAATATTTTCTAGTTGCCCATACAGAAGTTTAGGTTCGTGAACCTACTGTTTCACTTAAACATAGTCAGCTTCATAAACCGATTACACGATCTCTGAAAGAGTTCAGATCACATTTCCTTCTCCTTCAAAGCGTTAACTATAGAGTCATGCGTAGTTTCGAACGACATCTGCTGTCCTCCAATTAGCTTCTTCGAGTAACGAACTCTGTAATAAATGTGGCTGCTTTTTTGTGGGACACCTTGTACTCCTTAAATGAAATAAATTTTTAAGTTCAAAGTATTTATATTCGTTATAAGCGACCAGCCAAATTGTAATTAATTGCAATATAACAATTATAATAATTCGAATGTCGAATGTAGTGTGATTATAATTAAACGATGTTCATTTCAAATTCCAAGTTTGTTCTGTTATGGTGCACCCACGCAGTTACTAAATGTTGTAAACGCGGTCAAACAAGGCTGCCATGTGTGTTTAATTAATCTTGTTTAAGGCTACGCCTGGTAGTTTAACAGTGATTTTGAAAATATTAATTTTAATGAAAGATAATGTTCATATCAAAGAATCCCTACACATTATAATTGTCAAAAATATATTATAATTTGCGCCTAATATTTTTGGTAGCATTAAACCTATAAGTTTTTCAGATTTTTACACGGAAAGTGTCACGAATTCTGTTATTAAACAGAAGCCCAAATCAAGCATAATACTTTTTTAAAGGAACTGTGTGTTTCTTTGCAAAACCCTTACATTTAAGTGTGCACTATGGGGATTCTTGTAGTCTTGAATGTTTTCAAAGCATTCCGTTAAGAAAGTTTTGTGGTTTTTGCACCATTGTAAATAAAAGTACCTATCATGACCTATAGACCTCTCGTGTGACCGTGACCTACGAAACCAAGTGATATTTTCCTTTTTACAGTATTACGAATATTTCGCGCATTACTCTGACAGCAGCCTAGCTAGGCTTCTCAGTTCGATGCACGCACTGGCAAGTCAACTATTGACTTCTAACTGTACAAGCGAGTAGATAGTAATAATTGCCTTATTATTACATGTCTCCAGTCGTCAGCGGTGTGTCAGAACAGCTCTCGTCCTATCACAGATATGCCACTGAGGTATATGTTCTCGACGTTCCACCAATCCTTAAGAGTTTGTTGACCGAACGTATGAGCCATGCTGTAGCGTGCTACGGAAAGTATTTCCTCTTGTATTACTATTAAACATGTTTCTAATGCGTCTATCTACGAAAACAAGACATGCTTCAAACTGTATCCCTATGATTTAAAAAATGCCGTCCGCTTCTTAAAAACATGACTCCCAAGCTCCTCACAAGTGCTAAAAAAATTTTTTTCACGTTCCTGTACCTGAGAAAATATCGATCGTTACCATAAAATTAGGACATAGAAACCTGCATTGAATATTACCACAAACTTTCCACAAATAAAATAACAGGGTCATTGTTTGAAGTCCCATTGAAAAACTGTTTCTACGAAAACACTGCGCGCTAGTTTAGTCCTTCGCGCCTAGAGGCGATGAAGTGTTTGATGGACGTGTTATATTCGACTTATCGCCTTCCTCGTTTCCGTGACTCGAACGTAGAGAAAGGTATTGTCCACTAACTCTTAAGGGGGAGTTTTAGACAATTATTTTTGTATTTTCAGTTTTTGAGCCATAAAATTTATTCAGATTGCATTATCATAATTCTCTCTTTAAAGAAACATAGGATACATTCTTGGAAACTCATTGACATAAATAATAATGGTTTTTTTCATTAATTTGTCATGCATTGAGACATGCAAAATTCGCGTTATCATTTGGTAGTAGACTAAACTTCACTTCCCTATACATAACAGAGCATAATCTACTATTCAATTGGCCACAAACTTTTATGTGTTGTCATTTACGTGTGTTATGTCTTTACAAAGATTGGCCTCCCTACCATGTAAGCATTCTCCGCGGCAAGTCACGACAATATCGGCCAGCTGGAGACGTCGCACGAGCCTATACACACTTGGAGTCTATTCAGCTGTCAGAAAACAACGCGAAATTTGCATGTCTCTAGTCACGCAGTATCATTAGAAGAGAATTACAGGTTAATTTTCAAGAATACTCGTGAAATGATCCTGCATAGCAAATTAATGAAAGATCCCACTATTATTTATGTCAAGCAGTTTACCGAGAATATATCCTATGGTTTTTCAAACAGAAAATTTTGATAGGGGAGAGTAGCCGATTTTGGACCGCCGCCTAAGTTGGACCATGGAATTTTCCGCTCGACTGGTAACACAACTGTCTGTGTGGCCAGTGCGCAGTGTAGCTACCCCCTCCTCCCATGACCTTGCCGAAGGTCGAGTGTCTGGCGCCACAGGCCCGCGCGCAGTGTGGCTTAATGTGTTTCCGTGGTAGCTGGTGTA
>PNEQ01069993.1:10961-42025 GCA_003012365.1 Medauroidea extradentata | reverse complement strand
ACAAACTTAAGACTGCTTTTCGCATGGACAGCTATAGCTACTTATCCTGCTGCAGAATTAGTTCAACTAGCCGCTTGGACATTCTAACACTTGATGACTGAAGTACCAATCTTGTGTACAAAGAGGTTTTTCAATTAAAGTAAATATTATCAGTTACGAATAATACTCGCGAGCAAAGCCGCGGGGGACTGCTAGTACTCCATACAATACATACAAATTTCGCTGTATTACTTGCAAACAGGCTAGAATTTATTGGCCTATACTCACGCTGGCACACTCCGTGAGGTTATTGACTCCGGGTTTTCGTGTCTTTGTGTGCCAGCATTAAGTTGGTCTGATTTCACTGGTTAAAAATATCCTTCAAGGAGTGCCACACAAATTGCAGGCCAAGAGAAGAAGTCGGATGATCACACAGTAAGTTGGAGTCCAGTCTGCTGACGGATAATAAAACAACATTTGCAGATACATATGGATCATGGAGAGTAGACAATATTAACGCAAACGGCTTGAAGACACGTCGCCTAGCGAGGATGAGATACAGTAAAATTCAAGTTAACTTAACCCTCAAATGTAATATATACGGTTCCTTACAGAACCGAATAGACGTTTTATTATTAAAATTCTTAACAGAGTTTAAAAAACTGAACAGTCACGTGAAGAAATAATTGCCGTAGTTTGTATTAAATATTCTTATTATGGGTTTACTACGTATATTCCATATTTAATATGTCCCTTTGGATCTTTGTGCAACTAAGTGAGCTGTTAGCCAGTGCGATATTTGCTACATTTACCCTGAATTTCAGCAGATAAACTCGTAATATAGGCACACTTTTCAGGCGCGTTACGTAACACAACTTCAAACCTTACTTGTATTATGAGCACAACGTTAAACATCAATCATATTCTAATTTCATGTGTGTGTGTATATATATATATATATATATATATATATATATATATATATGACTTCCAGAAATTAACTCATACGTACTCTGCGTGAATCTTGGACTAAATTGGAGCAGAAAATATATGTGACAAAATGTTTTAAGTAGACATTTTACATGCACAATATGTCAATAATTCACAAAGATAATCCTTTCTTGCATTCCAAGTCCAGTTATTATTTTATGTAGGATACGTGAGGTAAACGTGGAATTATTTTTGAACTGATCAGTATTTTAACCTGTGGTCATAATGAGAAGGTCAGAACACTAGTAGTAAGATTAATAATACGTATGTTTTTGTATGTATGTATATATGTATGTATGTGTGTATGTAGGTGTGTATATGTGTGTATGTGCGTATGCATGTGTGCGTATGTATATGTGTGTGGGTATGTGCAATATGTATGTATGTATGCATGCATGTATGAATGTATGTATGCATGTATGTAATAATAATTACGTTCAGGTGAATGTGTACATTTACTACTCTGTAATGTCCTAATTTTTCCCTTCTAAAAAAATTGATCTAACTGGTCAGTTCGAATTTAGTAAACGAATGTGTATGTCCTTCTATCATTCGATCTCATTGTTCGGAAGCGAGTACGTGTTTTGTTCACAGATTGGTTTAGTTATAGATGTGTTGCCCTTGATGTATATGTGGTACCATAAATACAGAAAATATTCAGAAAACATTAGCTATAAAATTATATTGCTATTTTTTGAAAACGTTAATTACTTAAATTTTTTTTATCTACTTCACGTGATTGGAGTGTCTTCATTGCTATTTATTTGATTTTTGATATTGCATTGTGTACGTTATTTACCTTACAACTAAATTAAATTACTAACATATTTAAAAAAGCATGTAATAAAATTTAATATGTAAGTGTGTAGGGAAACAGCATTTATACTCTTAATATTGAAAATAATTTATACATTTATATCGCAACGTAGTCCGAGAAAATTTTATATTATCTGTAACCAAATATTACAGAATTGGCTACTTAATGGGGGTAAAAACTGCGAACTCTTGTAGCAAAGAGTGATTTAGAAGGAAATATATAAATGGTTTTGGGAAAGAGAGTGTGAGAGGCACGTCTCGTCGAACTGACGAAAATCACGGAGGATCCCAGAAACGTGACCGTCAGAATGAAATATCGGGAAAGTAGAAATATTGGTGCTGGCTACGAAGCCAGCTGGGTTGTAACTTCGTGCGACCAAGATATAGCAAAAAAAAAAAAAAAAAAAGAGGGCGGTGGAAGAAGTCGCAGCAGTCTGGCGGGGAAGTATACGGGCTTTATTTGGCTGCTTTCCGACGCCAGAAGGATGGAGAGTAGTCTGGTGGAACCGAGGGGGGGGGGGGTGGCGAACCACGGGATTAATCAGTTGGAAATACTAGCCTCGGCGGAAGGAGGTCTTGTGCGACCATTTGTCAGCTGCTCGGGCTGGCTGAGGTGCTTTGTTCGCCTTGCCCCGCGATGCCCCGTACCACAGCATCTGCGAGGTCCGCCAGGCAATACCTGCTCTGACACTGCCTGAACCTCTGCCTCTCTGTTTGATGATGTCTGGCTCCTCTGATTAAGAGGGCGTGGTACATAATTCAATGCTAAAAGCATTAGTCTATAACTGTAGGTTTCTTGAAGCAAATTTGCGAAAGTTAAGCAATAGCAATCCTAGACAATAGTTTTAGCTAACGTTTAAAACAAAATAGTTTCCAGTGTTACGAACTTCTGAGGCACAATCTCTGACACCGGAACCTCGTGCATTTAACTGCGGCGCAAGAGATCACGCGTAACGAATTAGTAATTCTGGATAAATATTTACTCATAAAGTTAGCAAATACCGTTATATAGGATTGTCATTGAGTATTTTATCCATATTGGCTTCGAAAAAAGCGTAGGAATGAATTGATGTTTTCAGCGTTTATTTATCTACCATGCACTCTTTAATTCATTGCTCTAATACGGTAAACGATTCTTCTTCGTGAGAATAAGGCTTCGAACTACAATAACAGGAATATGTTACGCATTTAAATTGTGATCTTGTATTTTATACATTGATCACGTATTGTCGAAGTCACACATGCCTGCTCTCTGTTGGTAATATAGTGAACTCGGTGTACAGATCCTGCCCAATTTTATGAATCCCGCAGCGTGGTACATCACCATATATGGTCAGTTTTCTCAACTTGGTTTAATCCTAAATATTGTGAACTTTATAAAAATATAATTTTGTATAAATTAACATGCTTGAAAACATAGTTTAATTCCCCTTCCCTCTTCAAAAAATATTCTTATAGTTGTTTCGAATGTTTTTACGAAATTTTATGCTACGTAAGTATTTTGATTTGAAGTAGAATTAATTTGTTTTAAATTCCTGTCATTCGGATAACAATTTATCCTATTCAGTATTGAATCAATGTGTTTCTGACTGCAAAGAATATTAATTATTTTGTGTTAATATTTCGTGAAAATTATTTAAATAAATGTAATATAATCAGTTAATTTCACTGTTTAAAAAATCCGGAAATAAACGGACATTTATTGGAACTAATTTTTTTTTAACTGTCATCCATTTGTAAACAGAAAATGTCTCTGTTGCAGCAGTTTAGAGATACATCCCAGTTCTTAAAGAGAACTTGGTTCCATAAAATGATGGTTTTTGTTGACATATTCATTGAAAACAATTTAAGATTGTCGTTATATATTTGCGTATAAATCTATTGGTTTAAAACTTAGTATGCCTTTTTTTTCTCACAATCTGCACGAATGAATTAACGAAAAATTAATAGCCGAGGAACCAGACTGTCTCTTAATTTTTAAGAAGTTAGTTGGGTAATATTTTACAAGTGTTTTCCATGATTTTAAGGAGAACTTTTCTAACAGTGTGGATTTCTGTGTACTCCGGCTGTGTTAAGGGCTAGTTTTTTTTTCTTATACTTGAAGTTCTGTTGTATGATGTAAATAGCATTGTTTTTCTCTGCTAAACGGAACATTTATATTAGGTTAACCAACATTTTCTGAATATTGTAATTAAAACCAGGCTTCCTTCATTTCAGTATTTCAAGTACACTCAGAAAATAATTATTATAAGATGTTACGTTATAAATTAATACGTTTTAAGGATTTTAAAATCTTCCCTTTGGTTCGAGAAGTTGAAATAAACTACATTGATTCAGCTATACTTGTATGATTGGAAGAAGATATTATGTCTGCCTTCATGCAGCAGTGTTCGTGATGTATAGTGAACGATCAGTTGTGTAGATGTTCCTGGATGTACGAGTGTGACCAAAACGCTGCGTACACATGTATACATAGACACTCCAACAAGCACACACACATATCGCACATACGGAAACGATTGTTTACTGATGCGGGCGCGAAGGGACATGCAGGGGGAGATATTAACCAAACAGTGATTTTAGCTGGAGTGTGGTGCTTCTGTGGCGGTCAGCCATAAGGGCGCTTTCAGCGTTTGCGTTCACTCCCCCTCCTCGCGGGCACATCAGCAGATTTGCGGAGGAAGGCAATGCGCGGAATTTCAGCAGTCACAGCGGAATTACTGTTCGACCTTGCCGTCGAAAAGTAAACATTCCAGCCCGCCGCGCTAACGTTGCTGCATCGCTGTTCTTTCTGAGTAGCAAAACATTCGCGCTACCTTCGCGTTTTTTTTTTTTTTTCAATAAAAATTAAGCTTCCAGAACAGCATCCATCGAATTAGAAACGTTATTTTAAAATATAGTTACTTTTATTGTTTTTCAAATGGAATACGAATTAAAATTAATCTTACATATAACTCCGAGATTAACTTTATGACGAGTCCTGTGAAAAGACGAACGCATGAATTTGTTATTACAAAGATTACTTTTCTGCCTAAACAATTGACATGTAGCAGTTTTAAGTTGTTAAACTCTTATAAACCAAAAACCAAAGTGAAACATCATTAGAGTACGTACGTAAATCCCCTGTCGCAGAATGACATAAATAAACAATACTGAGTCAACAAAACTAACATTTCACTGTTGCGATCCTAACTTAAAATGTCTCTCTCCTCTAAATTAAATTTAGCAAACAAATGGTCCCTTTTTTCTTTCCGCATCAGATACGTTGTGTAACTGGCTATTTGCTTGATTGAATAAATGCTTTATTTTGTATTTTAAATAACTGTAATGTTATGAACATTATACTAATCATTGTAAGTTTGCAACAAACGTCTTTGCCAAAGCTCAGGTGAAGGATTTTTTTAAATTTTTAAATTGTTTATTTTGTGACTTTGTTTCTGCAATATGTACCGATTTAACATCTAAACCCACCACTAGATTTCTTTGTTGCCTTTTCGTAAATTGTGTTTACAAAAAAATACGATTCCTTCGTGCCCCTCCCACCCGCCTCCTTTACGAATATTGTGCATTATGTAAAAAACAACATTTGCCTAAGAAATTAGAGATTGCTCTTGTTTTGCAATTTTGAATTATTTATTTTTAGGAAATATATTTTCAAACACATATTTTTTTTTTTTAGCTACAGTAATATTGAATTGATTAAGTCATGTATTCGTCATTAATTTCGTCTGCTTGACATGTGAAGTAATATCATGATCTAGATTAGTGGGCATGCAATACAAACTCCGACTATACACTTTGAGCACGTGGACTCAGTGTGCCTACCTGTCATATCCAATAAACATATGTTGTGTAGACTTAGCGAGGTATTTTACTGCACTACTCAGTTTTGTGTATAGTCGCTGCTTAGTACTGCATGCTGTGGAGCACTACCACGACACACCACTGACCTAGATCAGCAACTATTGTGAGACACTTTACCTAAGTAATGTTATTTTGCTAAGTTTACCGGTTCATAATCTTTCAAATATAATATTCAAATATATTTCATATGAAGATTGTTTGGCTGTAGTATGTCAGCATCTGGAACTAATTCCTGTTTATTTTCGTAAAAAAAATACACGAGTTGGTTTACGCTTTACGTTAAAATCGTCTTTGTATTTTCGTTTTCAATTCATTCGCTACAAATTGTAGTGTTTTCTGCATATTTTGACCCATTCGACGTGTTGGCATTACAACAAAGACCACGGTGAGTGTTCTGTTTCTCTACATACACTCTCGAAGCCACATTCATGTTCATATGTATAAGGGATTGAAATTTACTATCTAAAAGTCACAGCTAGAGACACTGGAAAATCGCGGGAATAGTTGGCTGTTTGCTTTGCTAGGCTCCAACGAGATGTATATAACACTGAATGTTTTGTATCAACATTGACTATCGTTTATTTAAAGCATATTTTCTCTCTACAACAGTCCCAGTTATAACTGTACAGCTTGAACACACTGCGTGTGGGATTTGTCCCAAAATTGTTTACACGTGTTACGGTTAATATAATACAGTTTATTGGAGACTATGCTAAACATTTTCGCGATTTTCCAGTGTCTTTAGTCATAGCCTATATTACGTTTTATTTTAATTACATTATTGTTTACGTAATTTTTTATTAATGTAGTATAGTAATATAATTAAACTGGTCGTTAGGTTCACTACGAGTATATAAGTACAGTATGTCTCTGTGTGTAAAGTTACTCTGCTCAATCGAGTGCAGGTGTTTGCTAAGGAACTATAAACTCACGAGGGCCCTAACCCGCTATAAAACGTGCTCAACATTAATTGTGACTGTAATTTCTCTACCACGAATACAGTAAAGTTGTCAAGGTTCTGCTGGTTCACTGATGAGACCGTCCGCCTCCCGCCACAGGTATCTAGACTGAATTCCACGGTGCTGTTACAGAAAAAATAATGTTATCAGAAGCGTCATAAATTGGTTCTTTGAGAGTTGTTATATCGTCCCATCTCTCGGGTCGTACAGTAATATAAACAATGCCACGTGTATTCGTGTCGTTTTGTACAAAGTTTAGTCGGGAAGGGAAAGATAAATAAGCTAGAGATGAAAGGTAACAGAGTTTATTAGAATAGAAGAAACAATGAATAACAGTAATACAGAAATAGAGGCGAGTGGAAGGGTTTGGGTAAGACGAGACAGGAGATAGGTAAGGGATCGCTCTCCTTCCCTAAACCAACAGGAACTCACCGCTCGTGCCGCCGTTGAAGGCAAAGCTCTAGTCAGAGGGTCGCACCCAGACTCGAACCCAGAGTCCCTAGGTGCGGTCGCCGTCGGAGCAGAAGACTCACTTCTTCAACTCCAACTCCCCGCGTTAGCTAGCTCGATCTATACCATTCTTCGCAACCCCACCAGGCCGTCAAAATCCTCCCTTCTGCTTGGCTCCCAACTATGCCTCGAGGCGGAGCAATCCCTGCTGAATCCAGGAGCTCGCAAGGGTGTTGGGTAAGTGTTTAGACCTACTTAACTCCTCCAGTCGTGGGAATCCTGGGACACCTCTGTTTCCGCAATCCGCCTCTTTTTGGTGACTTGTTGATTACCCAGCACCCACTGACCGCCTTTCTGCGACGCCACCGACACTACAGGGTTGTGCAACCATACTACTGGTTTTCCGCGACGCCACTGACGCCGCGGGATTGCGACACCGTAACAATTTGTTTATAAAACCATTTGTAGCGTTTGAGACTGTACCGTCCCCTACTTAGGGGCTAGCACCTCAACCACTGGTGACGGTAACAAAATTACAAGAACAATGTAAGGAGTGTGACGAATCCCTATAGATTTGCAAGGGCGCTAAGGCAAAAGTAATCCTCACTCAAAAGTAAATCAAACTCGTAACTTCTAACACCTCAGTAAAGTAATACCAATCAAACATCAATAGCATCAATCAAAATCACATTAATGTTCTAATCAAGAAAAGGTATATTGTAACTACAACTTCAACTAAAGATCAAATATCGGGATCAATCCCAACAGGGATTTATTCAATACTCAAAATCAAACAACAAAATATCAACATAACCATTAACAATTTTACAAACTCAAATAATCAGCAACACAAGTCAAAAGGTGTAAATATAAAGAAAAATATGAAAGTACAGGCAAAACATTAAACATTAACTTTGTGAGTTACTATAAACAGGCGTGCAGAAGTATCAGTTAATCTGTCTATCTGGATAATATGAGTCCGTAAAAGCCTAAATGAGAGTACTGCAAAGGGTGTAGCGAAAGACAAAGACAATTATTACACATGTACTAGTCCTATCCTTATAGGAAACTAACTTTAACAATAACAAAGAACAATGATAACTGAGTCCCATACCTCATTAGCGAATACACAATACGACCACAAGTTTGAAAAAACCCCTATACTTATAGGTGGTAAACTTCAGGGGGACACACGCCCCGAAACATACATACACCACGGGGACACCGCCCCAAAACACATACAGCAGCAAAATCTACCGAGTCCCATACCTCGGTAGTATGCATACAATACCTATCACCCTAACACAGTTTCAAAGCAGGCACATACAGTGCATGAAAATTACTCAATCCAAATATTACAAATGATCTGCTATAAATTTACTTTCTTTGCAAAGGTCTAACCTTGAAAATTACACTCCAGCAATTATTAATTAACAAATACGAACAAAACTAAAACTATTTAAATGTCTGCCTCTCTCTCTCTCTCTCTCTCTCTCTCTCTCTCTCTCTCTCTCTCTGAAAGCTGAAAATATAGAAGTTACCAGAAGTTAAACATTGAAAATCCCGAGAACGAAAGTTAACCTGAATTAATAAGTAAATTAGTTTTTATATTAATTTTATACTAATAAATGATAAACGTAGCAATTCAGGTTCCAACGCCAGATAATAACAAAGTTTGTATCAGAAGCGGTATAAAATATATTTTTAATGGTTGTTATTGAACCAGCTATCACGGGAGTACTGGCATGTTAACAAACCTGTACGTGGAATTTGAGGTTTTAGTTTAAAGAACCTGTCATATCTCGAGAAATACCGTAATTTGTTTCTGTTTAGAGTGAGCGAGAGTTTGGTCAGCACTTACCATCTAGGTATTCAGCGCAAGTGAGGGGTGACATGATGTGTGTATGGAGCAGTACCGGAATGAACGGCTGAGGTAAACTGGAGATATTTTTCTTATTTTAGGCATCAATTGTGACTAAATTTCCTTCTCCATGCTTTCAGTTTTTATTTGCAAAAGGTGGTTGTGTTACGTAACCTGCTGGAGTTTGGTAGGATTGATTTACCACGTGACTAGGCATAGTTAGAGAAGGTGATTTATCGCGGGAAACTAGACTGTTTGCTAGGTTTTAACGTACGTTCAGCATATCAAACTATTTCTGGCTATCGCTTGTGCGTGGAGCTGTTACCTGGTTTGACTGAGACAATAATAATCCCGCTATTGTAATATTTGACGCCTGTTATTAGTCTGCAGACAGCTATAGCTATGTTGTGTCAGGTGTATACCACCTAGTCAAACATGTTGAAAGAAACTACAGTGTTTTCAAGGGTAGGCCTATGTTGGCACAAAACATTTTCGCGATATACCATCATCTCTAGGTAAAGTTGACCACCAGATTATGCATAAAAAACCTGCAAGCAGTTCAAGGTCTCGTGACTTGTTGATAGAGACGGAAAATTTTCGCGAGTTAAATTACCTGCGTGTAAAGGCCTTGATCTTCATTTATTTCAAACAATTGAAAATAATGGGAAAAAGTTTTAACCAAAAGCTTTGACTGTGAGCAGTCATACGATACACAATTTTGTCAGAGCGTTTTTAAAAATAATGTACCATTTGCTAGCAAAAATTTATTTTGCTTAATTTTGGCTTACTTTGACAACAAAATATGTGATATTTTAGGTGCAAAAATATAAAAATCTGTTAGGTGTAATGCAACAGAAAAATTCAGATACAAACGATGATATATAAGTGTTAAAACTGCCAGAATGAATTTATGATATATGTATTAATTTGCGTTAAAAAAATGTTTTCGAAACCACTGCAAAACTAAAGAGCAATGCCTTTAAATCTACTGCCCTGTGCATACACAAGCCCCGAGCATTGGGCCAGTAGCAGCTACTAACTGGAACAACTGTCAATGAAAGAATAGAAGGGACATGAGTAAGCGTAGGAAAGTGGATTCTAGCATGCAGGTAATTTAACTCGCGAATTTTTCATTTCCTTGCTTAACGGACGCTTGATAACTCCAATTGAGTTACTGTTAGAACGCTTCATGCTGAAATTATTACCAGACTAGGCTAACCTTATAACTTATTTTAACCGCGTTAAGGCTGAGGAAAAGCGAACTTTTGAATTAAGGCGTACGAGAACATAACTTCTAAACGTCTCTCATTTCTATCGAAAATATTGTACTGGGTAGTCTTAATGACTTCAGTAAAAAAAAAAAAAAAAAACTGGTGGTTTGGTTTAGACGACTACTTTGCTAACGAAAATTTCTTCACTCGAAGGATTAGCAAAAAAATGTAATGGTTTTTGTCTTAAAAACTAACTGCTTAGTATTTTCCACAAAACCGTTATATAGATATAATTAGAGATGATGGTTATCACGGGAAAACTTGACTGTTTGCTGGATTTCAACGCACGTTCAGCTTACCAGAAGATTATTGGCTTTCACTTGTATGTGGAGCTATTACGCTATTGGATTGCGTCTATAAGAACCCCGCTATTGTAATATTTGTTGCCTGTTATCGGTCTGTAGACAGCTACGTTGTGTCAGACGTGCGTCACCCAGTCATATGTGTCACAAGGAACTACAGTGTTTTCAAGGGTATGTCAGCAGAAAACATTTTCGCTATGATATCTTGGGGTCTATTCTGTAACTTAATGTCTGGTACAGTCACATGTGAATGTATTTGAAGAACGACAGCGATTAAGATAGTCTTTATATTGTAAAACCTCTCTTTACCAATATCCTATTACCGCGGTGGCCGAACGATCAGACCATTCGTTTCTCACCAATGCGATCCGGGTTGGATTCCCGGTGGGATCGATCCCCGGCATGTGGGAATCGTGCCGGACGATGCCATTGTTCGACGGGTTTTCTTGGGGATCTCCCGTTTCCCCCGCCCTTTCATTCTAGTGGTGCTCCATACTCACCTCATGTCACCCTTCACCTGCGCTACAGACCTCGATGTTAAGCGCTGATAAAAAGCCCTCTCTCTCTCTCTCTCTTTCTCTTTCTCTCTCCCCTTCCCTATTATGTTTGGCAACACTGAAAACCTTCATACACCTTGCTAAATTATATGTTCTCCGTAGCAGTAGTAGTATACTGTGTTAATGCACATCTCCGCAAAGAGGTAGCGGCACACGCACAGATTGTCAATTGCGGCGGTAAAAAAAATTTCATATACACAGAGGTATAATATAAGGAACGTTTTACATATTTTAGGGAATGTAAAATAATGTAATTCGGACATCTTCTCAGCTTCATTTAACTGACTTTGTTTCCCTACGAGGATTATTGCCAGGGGCGTCATTTCAGGTTTTTATTGGGGGGAGGGAAGACTATTTTTAGTGACTGTGACCTTGTTGTATTTTTTTTATTAAATAAGTATTCATAAATTAAAAACTTCAATAATAAATCTTCGGTTTTATATGCTTACGTTAGTATTATTTAAATAACAAAATACACAAAACATTTTAGTACACATTTCCTTATAAATCCAGGGGCATTTGCCCCTCCTGCCCCTCCCCCAATTAAATGACGCGCCTGATCATTACATAACGTAACTTAGAACGTCGGCAGTTTTCATGTCCTTTCAATCGTAACAACACACTGCGACCAGATCTGTATGTAAAGATTATCGAGACTTTTTAAAGACAGCCATGGCAACATGTTTAGAGAATACGTATGCTATCTTTACGGTTTCAAATATATTATTCTTTCAAAAGCCGAATAAATGAGAGGTCGTTGTAGTAAGAAACTACTGTTGCATTTACTTAAAATGTCGACGGATAATGTGTTAGGGAAAACCGTCAGAACCCCGGACATACAGAATACGACTGTAATGCGCATCTGAGTAAAATATATGTTTATTTCTTTGCCAAAATTCTATTATTTTGTATGTGTAATCGCGTGTTATTGCTTCTTATTGCGTTATTTACGTGAAAGTTGAATCAAGGTTCATTATAGCTGAACGAAACCAAGAAGATTGTAAAAATGAGTATTAAATTTCGTAGCACGGTATTTTTCTTCTTCACAGAATTTTTAGTTTTTGTATACGATAGCTTGGAATGTCTTTGATGAAATCGCAAGCGGAAGCGCTCGCTCAGACAATTTTCCAGCCCGACAAGAATGTTGTGTATCTTTGCTCCTTGTTTATCGACCCGTCGTCTCCGCGTGGGTGGGACCGAGATGGCAGTATTTCCTCGACGAACAGGAGCCATGTTTCCCACTTACCGACGGCCCCACGGGGCGCTTCGCAACGACGGCGCCAGAGGAAAATCGACAGTCCTGGCACTCCAACATTTACACAGAACTTCGCTGCCTGCAGAGCCAAGGCGGCGCCATTTGCTAATTCACGTGCCCCGCCAGCCGAGTGTTTGTGTGCAGAGAGCGACGCCACTGACCTCTTTCGAGAGTTGCTCAAATTATGCAGCAAGTGAAGTGAAGAGATTTTGGTTAGTACTTAACATCGAGATCTTCAGCGCTGGTGAGAGGTGACGTGGTGTATGGAGAAGCGCTGGAATGAAGAGGAGGAGGAAACGGGAGATTCCCGGGAGAACCCACCGACCAGTGCCATCGGCCGCCACGATTCCCACATGCAAAAATCCTGGAATCTAACCTGAATTGCCTTAAGAGGAGTTTTCTGGGTGTCAAATTTCCACCTTTGATGCGTGGGAACAGCGTGGCGATAAGAGCCAGTGTCCCACGCTTGACGAGAAGCATATCGCCTCTATTCGCAGCGCGCCAAACTGGCGTGCAAGGTTTTCGTTGTAGTCTTTTTACTATGGGACTTTAAGCGATGGCCCCAATATTTTAATTTTGAATAGTATGAAGTAAAGATCAACGCCTGCCTCTCGTATTGCACTTTACGAATTCAGGTATATATTTGGAGTTACAACAGTCTAAAAACCCCGTTTTTAGCCATTTTGGTAGGCCCGAATATCATGTTTCTAACAAGCGTTCTGCATTTTTGAAAAAAATAGAAGCATGGTTTAAATTGTGTGTTCTTTTCATAGATAAACATAATATGAATAACTTAAGCGGTTTCGCGTAAAAAAGAACACGCGTGATACGCTTCAACGCCGTCCATGCGCCAGTCGAGGACTTCTCTTAATGGAAAGCAAGTACTCCAGCCACTACGCCGACCGCGGCGCCTTATACAGCGAGGTCCACATTTGGTAGCATGTTCACGGTAAAGAGATCACTTTTAAAGACCGTATTGTTTAGTATAATAATAAAAAAATACATTATTGCGCTAGATATTAAATTTTGAGTACAGAACAATTTATATACTTTCAATTATTGTTACTTACACTTGTATGTTTATATATTAAAAACTGACAGAATAACAAAGATATACTGAAAGGAAAAATTATCCAGCGTTTTAGAAGTGCTTACCTGCCTTGAATTCGAGAGGACCCAGGCTCTAACCCCAGTTCAGCCATACTTAAGGCTCAGTACCAGTCGCCATATTGAATTGTACTATTTTTCGCTGTTTTGGAATTCTGAGAAGAAAATTGTTAATTCGGCGACTATACCTCAGATTATAGTTACCTTGAACTACAATACGAGCATGGCAATAGCTCTAGTAATGTATAGTTAGGTCGCAATTTGTCGGGCAAATTAAGAATATACAAAAAGAATTACCACACAGATTGCGACGTAATTATAAGTTAACAGATAAATCGTAACGTCTGTGCTGTAGCAAAATGTAAATATAATTTAAGGTATAATCGCATATTTAACATTTTTCTTCTTAGAATTCCAAAAAAAAAAAAAAAAAAAAAAACGAAAAATAATAAAATTGTATATGGCGACTGAAACCGAACCTTAATAAGGTTAGCCTGTAATTCCCAAGTGAATGCTGGGATTGTCCCATGAACACGTCCTGTCAGTTTACTTCCACGTTTCCGCCAAGTACCGCTTATCCAGTCGGTGAAACAGTTCTAGGGGTACGTAAGTACACAGTGAAGAAAATATAATAACTGGCGATGGTTGTTCATCGCGGGAAAATTTAACTGTTTGGTGAATTGCAAGATACGTTCAGTTTAACATAAGATTGCTGGCTTTAGCTTGTATTTGGAGCTGTTGCCCTATTTGACTGAGCCAATAAGAATCCTGCTATTGTAATATTTGATGCCTTTGATTGGTCTGCAGACAGCTACGTTCTGTCAGACGTGCATCACCCAATCATACATATTACAAGATACTACAATGTTTTCAAGGGTATGTTGGCACAAACATTTTCTCGATATATAGAGACATGCAAAATTCGCGTTATTTTCTGACAGCTGACTAGACTCCAATTGACTATAGGCTCGTTCGACGTTTCCCGCTGGCCGATATTGTCGTGACTTGCCGCGGAGAATGTTTACACGGTAGAGAGGCAAATCTCTGCAAATACATAACACACGTAAATTACAACACATAAAAGTTCGTGGCCAATTGAATCGCAGATTATGCTCTGTTGTGTATAGGAAAGTGCAGTTTAGTCTGCTACTAAATGATAACGCGAATTTTGCATGTCTCTATCGATATATCATCATCACTAATTATAACGTATACCGAAAGTATACTTGATGCCGTTAGTAAACACAGCGATAATTAGTGAAAATACTATATAATACCGCAATATTCATAACACGGTGTTCCAGATAATAACCAGCCAATAATGACATCTGACTATACTGTCTGCTTGCCAACTGTGGTTTCCTGCTGGGTCGAATCCCAGTTTACACTCTTCGCTCCCACCTCCTCCGACCATACGTTATTTCTCAACTCAATACTGATTGATAGAAAATTATGTTCGTGGATGGAGTCCAATTTTGGATGGCTGATGTCTAAACAACGGCATTCCATCCTTGTTCAAAGTTGGTTTCTTTTTTTTTTTTTACATGGGCTTAATTGGCGTATATGGAATAGTATCGTGAGAAAAAAAGTATTTCCCCGCAATCTACAGAGCATTTGATGACGTTCACAACAACCTTGTAGATATACAGGCTTTAACGAGAAAAACGAACGACACCTGAGATCATTTACGTAAATGCCCATCATCCTGAAAAAAAAAACTCATTGTTATTTTTGAATGATTCTTGCAATGGCGTGTATCCAAATTACTTCTTTACTTCGAAAAAGCTCCTTGAAAATACTCCAACGACCGAGTCGTGGCGTGGCGATGGAATGCAGTGATGTGGGCAGTGCCAGCTCCGAGACATAACACAGTGCGGTGCAGTAATTCCATGAATCCCACTGAATCCCACCGAGAATCCCGCTATAGTCACTTTGGTTAAAGGCCAGTATGCCAACCACGTGGCCTGATTTATTTTCCTAAGCGCGACAAACGACAGGCATGATGATCAAATACATAGAGGACATTTTAATATACTATTCACAAATGGCCTTAAGTTATAGTTTCATCCGTTGTCAGGTTTCGTTATTTTATTTATTTGTTTTTACTGTAACTCAAGTTTCCTATTGATATGCACATTTGATTAAGATAGGTGGTAGGATGTGAGTTTGTAGACAGTGTAAATTATTAATTAAACAATGTTATTACCTTAGCTTGCAGCATTGCTGAAAGGGTATAATTTAAAATTATTTAAACGTAATCGCAAATTATAAATAAGCGTAAGAATTAATTGAATGTTTTATACATACTAACTCAATCTTAAGACAAAGTTAGACCAAAATGTAATGAATTCGATATGTCGTTTAGAGTGTGTGGGTCATAAAACTAACGCTGAAAACTATTGTTGAAATTCACAAGAATTTGGACTTCAATTCAGAAAAATATAAAGGAGCAATTCTATTAAATGTGTTTTTGCTACCTGAATGAGTAAATAGTTTCCCATGGTGAATATTTATGTAACAGATCTCCTGCGCCGTAATCGAATTCAAAAATTTACGCCGTCATAAATAGTTCACTAGATAACACGTCACATTATCAACATGTTGACACACCAAGTTAACCAAAACTATTTTGGTTCTTAAAAAAAAAACACTGAAGTTATTCGCCTTGAAATCTTATGTGCAGTATTTGACACAAAACATTTTTCTTTTTAAACCTGTCAAATTATTATTATTTTATTTGGCTTTATGTCTGATTAGTGAGGTCATTAGAAACATATCACACATAACTTTACAAAAGGGCAGAAAATGGGATGAAAATCGGTCATGGTACTTGTTAAGGATTCATCGCAATATTCACCTGGAACGATTTCGAGAAACAATGGGAAACCATAATATAGCCGGAGATGGGAATCGAATATGGTCCCTTCCGAATGCGAGTCCACCATTTTACCGTTACGGTAAGGTTGATTCTACTACAGGTAATGTTAAAAAATTGGCACAGGGAATATTTCTGCCGCTTGAGCGCTGGTATTGGAAATGGGTGCAACCGACCAATCACAGAGCTTTCCTGAATTTTAAGTTACATTAAGTTGATAATTTAAAACGCGAAATTGGTTTATTTTCATTTCAAATTAAATTCAATAACTTCTGTCATTTCCAAGCTTCTTTAAATCAAATTTTAGTACAGTTTCGTATTTTTCTGGTCCCTTAGCGATAGCATCGAAACTAGCGGCAGTAATTTTCTTTGTGCCAAACTATCCCATAAGAAAACACATTTTCTTTATAACTTGTAATATAATTTACCTTAGTTACGCCAATTAGCTCGGTGATTATAATATTACTTTACTCTAACCGTCCTACGGAATTATAGTATAATGGGAAACTTACTTAAAAAATATTATTCCAATGTCGATGACACTATGTGGCAAGTATCACTGTAACATCCCAACATTCCTATATCTTGTCTTCGTGTGTGTTCCTGGTAGCTCGTTACTAACCATACTTGCTTTATTTGATGATATTTTGCCAGGTTTATTACCATTGGAACATAATTAACAGCATATTTATTCTTAACACATTTTATGTGTATAAACACTCCTTGACTCTTTTTTTGCGTTTCTTTTAATATTTTTAAATTTTCTTGTCGTTTAAGACCGTTGGCAATACATGTAATTCTTTTTATTGTATTGTTACAAATAACTTGAAATTGTATGTATTATTGTTAGAGATGACGGTTTATCGCGTGAAAATTTGACTGTTTGCTGGGTTTCAACGTTCGTTCAGCTTATAGAAAGATGACAGGCTTTCGCTTATGCATAGCGCTGTTATCCCATTTAAATAAACCAATAAGTATCATGCTTTTATAATATTTGGTGCCTCTATTGGTCTGCAGATAGCTAGGTTGTTTCAAACGTATTATCACCCAATCGCACATGTTGCAAGAAACTACAGTGATTTTAAGGGTATGTTGACGTTAAAATATTTTCGCGATATATACTATCGTCTCTATGTACAGTACGTGTCACATTAGTGGGCACGTAGCAGCAGCTGGGAATAGGGTGACATTCCCGGAATTCGAACATCAGGCCATGACAAACACATAGTAAACCCCGGGATAAAAACATTGACCCCGAGTGCAGTAAAGGCGTTCTACTAAGAAACAATAGTATTTTAGATGCAATAACCCACCTGCTCGCTATCCGTCAACTTAGGTGGTGCGCGTTATAACTTAAACTATCGATTACCGTGAAATCTCAGGTCAACAGAAGTACTCGCTTTACTATGAAGTTAGAGATAGTGGAAAATCGCGTTAATTTGTTCTGCCAGCGTATTCTACTAATAAGTGTAGCGTGCTACTACCTCGTATGGTTAGGCGACGGTTGTGTGGCACGGTTTATATTTTTACAGACGAATCACAAACGTAGCACACCAGAATTAACTTTGTCCCAATCAAATAAGGACTCGCCAGTAACGAGAAGAAAAGCGTCATAAATTAACACATTAGGCTACATTGAAGCTTAGTAGACAGTCAACTTTTCCCGCGATAAACCACCATCCAAAACTATAACAAAATTAATATGCGCCAGTGGCGTGGTGCACGTCTTCAGGTATGTTTTTACTATTTAAACAGTAGTTATGTTACAAATAAAATAAGTATTTTCAACATACGCCATTACAGCAAATGGTGTCTTACAGAAAACCAGAGAATATACTCAAACAGACAAGTAAACAAACAAAAGGACGGTTCCACAAGGAATGCAGTCAGTGATTTACAGGAAATTAACACAAACGAGCACCCAAGCAACACGTTTACCTTTGTTGCCAGTTGCAAACAAAATCCTTTTTTCGTTTACTCGTTTGTTTGTGTGTATTTTCTGGTTTTCGGCGACACAATTTGCTGCAACGGCGTGGGTCCTAAAAACTTCTTTAGTTTGTAACTGGCCCTCATTGCGAGAATCGTTCAAAAATGACAGAAGAAATGTTTTTCCACGTTAAATGAAAATTTCTTTAAATGTAGACTCATTTGAAGTGTATCACTATTGCTGTAACAATCTATGTTATACACAAACAACACAGTAAATTATCTACAGTTTATTCTCTTCATAAGACATAAAATATTCAAAAGGCAATATAATGTACGCGTCAGAATTCAGAGACCGTATCATAGTACACTTATGCCGAACTTAACTGTTGAACACGGGTTTCCTTTCGTTTCAAATTTAAACTGAAATTTAGTTTACTCTGCAACCTTGCTATTGACAACAAGTGACGTTCAACATATTTGTTACAGTATTCGTAGAAATCGTTAGTTCCGTAAGTGACTGTCTGTTCCGTGCCAGTGTCTTCCGAATTATTAATAAAACTCAATCCTGTGTTACAATTAAACGTCGTTATCAATACAAAACTCCCCGTGAATGCACAATGCTATGCAGCTTAGAGCTAGCATTGATACCTAACTTCAACAGCCACATTTTAACGTTCATCGGGAACTTGATGGGCGAACAATGAACTCTGAAATTCTACGGTCAATTTGTCGGCTGTCAGAGATAATGGCAGATACAAAACAGCAATTTAATCATTAACTATGGTTAAGCGGGTTTCTGTGCGTTGAAATTGTTAGTGAAGGTTGGTGAAACCGGTTACTAGCATTGTTTTGTATCTGTATTATGTTGTGGTATTTAGCAACTCAGCCTATGTATTCTTTATAGGTTTGCACCAGTTGAAATAAATTTTGTAAATAAATCATTAGAGATCCTCCAGCTCTAATATATGCTTTTTGTTGGTAATATATGTTCAAACACGTTCGTTTATTTATATTATGTCTCTGCACTAAATACTCTAATTATGCAACTTTTTAAGTTGATTTCACATGTAAACTGTTTTGTAAGACCGTGATATTTTTTTAACCACATTATTCTTTCAGTAAGAGAATAATTTGGAATTAGAATTTATTGGTTTGTGGACATACGCCATTGCTCATGTTTGGCTTATCAAACCTGTATTGAATGACAAAGTACAAAAAAAAAAGAACAAGGGAAAAAAACGAATATAAAACATACACAATAAATAAAAAAAAGCAATCCCAAAAGAATTCTGTCAGTTTTTTTTCTAATATATAATTATTATATTAGTCAACAAAGAATTCTACAGATAGAATTCAGTCGAATGTCGACACAACACCCAGACTCAAAAGACAAACACAAATATAGAAGCAGATTCCCAATATGAAAAAAGATGGAAATAGACAAAAAACAGTGGACAGTGGACAACAATCAAAATACAATAGACGACACAGGTTTGATCGGCAAAACATGAGCAATGGCGTATGTCCACAAACAGATAAATTATAATTGTAAACTCCCATTGCAACAAACATTTAATAATCTCATAATAAGTTGGATTATTCAGTATTATCGCCACTTTAAAAAGATCGATTAAACAAATAATCAGTAATTTTTTGCTTAAATATGTAATTAAGAGTTTTAAGTTGACATTTTTGGATCACAAACATATTCTGTGAGTAAACAATTGTGTGTACTAGAATTCCTCAAATCAGAGTCTATAATATAGTAAAATTTTGAAGCATCTGTTTTAATAGCTGAGGTTATCTATATAACAAGTATCCTACTGATACGTCTACGAAAATTGTAAATTTATATTATGCAGGAATTTATTTACTCTGTTCACTACTAATTTAGCAGTCAATGTTATGTTCTTACAATTCACTGTCATTGCTCACTCAGTTCAATGTTGCTGTAGAGACATATTTTGACCCATAAATTCATTTTTATTCCTAAATAGGTTTAGTGTTGATTGAGTATGGAATAAATCTGAAGCGAACGTTCTGAAATGTTTTCCTTTGACCTTTACAGTTCATTCGTTGTTTAAAATTTGGTTTTCAAGCCCACTCGAGTCTAAATTTTATTAATAATATTTTTTCTTTTAGAAACGAAAGCTCTTGGAAACGCACTGCACATTTCCATCGTGCATGTTTTTATTCCACAATGTTATTGTGTAATTGTCTGAATATTGTAAAGAAGGAGGAAGGTTAGATGTGCTGGGCGGACTTAATGTTTCAAAGCGAGCCTTTTTTGTTATAAAAATCAAACCTAACCTGTAGGAGCATTTGAATTTAATTCGGTGCGTTAATTATAAGGCAGAATGCAAATTGACTGGAGGTTAGCGTGCAAGCCTGTCACACGGGATCGAATTCCCGCTTGGGGAGAGCTTCTGTTCCAGAAGTTGTGGGTTTTAATCAGGTTAGAAGAGTTAATTCAGTTTATAGGCTGTTCCCCTGATGGACGGCTCGTGGCTCAGGGGAGGAGAAAACGGCGGCAGTTCACGCAACTGATGGCCGTTCATGTTGGAGACGTCAGCTTGCCAGTCCAGCGTTTTCCACACTGTGATAATAACTGAGGTTAAATATCCTGACATACAAGCCATTACACCTACATCATGCAAGTAAAAATTGCCTGGCAAGTATAACGGAAAAATCCATTACATCCAATTAAATGTTATTTGTTGTAATAAGAAAGAATGGTCTAATTTAGCAATGCAGTAAAATATTACTGATAAGGACTAAAGTGTGTGACTTACGCGTTGTAAAAAGCACGGTTTATTTTGTACGCTATCATCCAACTTAGTTATAACTAATAGAGACACAAAAATAAATAATGTCTTGATACTCTCGCTGTGGCACGTGTATTTCATGTTATATTTACAGTTATTTTAAGCATTTCATTTATTTATGTCATATGTTAATTGCACTGTACAACATTGACTTATATGCACAGAATACTAAAACAAACTTCTCTTTTTATCATAATCACACACGTATATATGAGGAGGTTTCTCGATAATTGGCCGTGTTTTGGTGAAAGTACCACCCGGTAATCATGGTACTGTCAACAAAACGCCTGGTACGATATGACAATCAGTTTTCTGTTGGATTGGCACCCGGACTTTATATGATGTAGTTTACGTATGTAACTATTCAAAATGAGATTGGTATCTTTAAAGTGAAAATTTCAAATATTTAGATAAAGCGTTCCCCGCTGCAAGCCTTGGCTTAATATGCTAGTGGGGCGCGTTGAGGGAGCGCAGCAGCTTGCAGTCTATTCTACAGTTAAAAAGTATCGCGTAATTCACAGGTCTATACTAATAAGTAACACAAGTCGTAGCTTACTTAAAAGAGAAAGTGCAGATTTGTATGTAGCAGGACATACGCTGCAGCAGCAAAATAGAGAAAGAACAGCAGTGTGTCGGCGTTTGACGTTAGTTTCAGGGGATAAACTGCCAAAATTGTATTGGTATAGACTGTTCACAATAAAGTGAACACTGATTAAAATGTTCTATCAGCCAATTTGCATTAATCTTTACTATTTTTATATGAAAACATCAATGTAACTTAAAAAAAAACTAGTGTAAATGTTTTACACTTCTCAAAACTGGATATATTTGGCCTCATTTAAATAGAGTTTTTAATTATTATAAGTACTGCTGAATGCTCAGTTTGAAGTGAACGGACTATACACGTTACCTTGTCTTGCACAGAAATGCTCATAACTCTAAATTTTGTTTGCAGTTTGCAACTGTTAGACATAATTGTGTTGTGGTGCAACAAATATGTATTCCCTATTGTTAATCCATTCACAGATTTTAAGTAAAAATAAAATATCACCTGCCTGTACGTCCAAGTATCATAAAAAATTAGGAACAGGTCTAACGCAATCCTCAAACTCGGTACTTGTATACGAATTTGTAAGGTCTTACGACTTTTGTATATTCGTTTACATGAAGTGCTTAGTTTAAAAATGGTGGTCATTTGAAAGTTTTTGAAGCCATATCATATCTTGAAAACCATTTAACCGATTCAAACAAAAATTTATACTGTATCATCTGCGCAATAAATTTTGGAGGGTTCGTTTTTGTAAGTCCGCCATTTTGGACGACAGCACAACATGATTAAATGAAGATTTTGGTCATAATAATAATATACCTATTTTTACTTTTTTTTGTGAGGTCACCATTCAAACTTTAATTTGGTTCTTTATTTAAGGCCAACCAATTGGACAAAAACGCGACATGAATAAAGAATTAAATACTGTTTGGCTAGTACATGTATTGCACATTTTTAATCTATTTACCGAGTTTTTAATTTAGTAGAGTATATTGTTTAAGATCTACCGTTTTGGAAGGTTGTATTGCCTGAATACATTAAATATTATATTTTTCGAAAACGATTGAACCTATTGTAATCAAATTTAATATTTCGACAAATTATCATCCATACCTTGACTTCAGTGTAGTCTGTATTGTTGTAGGGTCACCATGTTAAAAGGTAGCACGATATGAATAAATGGAGATTTTAAACCATAATACGAGAGTTATGTGATCGATTGTAACTATTTTAAGGCTGCTGTGCATCTAGACTGAGGTTTTGTTATTAGTTAACTGATTGCTAGTTTGCTTATATTACTTGCTTTGTTTTCAAGCCAACGCACTTTTAATCTGAGTGTATGTGTGTGCGTGGATGTGCGTACGTTGCATTTTTAATCTGTATATAGTTATTGTCGCGTTTTTCTTATTCTACTGTATATAGTAGTTAAAATTTTGTCGTAGTATTAAATATGTCCTACCACATGGTATAGTGTAGGCTCATGCCTTTTTCTACGGTTTGGCTTAGAGAAGTTAATTTTTTTTTTAATTATTGTTGTAAAGGAATTCTTGTACGATATTTATCTTACAAGTTACCGAGAAGAGCCACCAATTAGATAGCCACAATTTTACTGTAACGTTCTCACCAAGTCAGACACTTCGAGTATTTTTAAGTATGGGTCTTCTTGTGAACTAACAAGCCTATAACGCTTCACAAATGTTCACGCCTAAGTTGGGAAACAGACGAAAAAATTATTTTTGCTTTATAGTCGGGAATGTATTTAATTGTGCTGCGAAAGGCGTTTACACCGCTTATTATACGCCTACCGTTTTTGCAACAGTTCGCCAAACTAAATGTCCTCTCTGCTGTCAAATGCAAAAATACATTTTTAAAAATATTAACGCTGTAGTTTAATATTTACTCTATGATATATATGTGTGTGTATTCATTTGAGCACACAAAAAAAGCTCCATTCCTTTCCCACAGTTTGAACTTTTAACACCAAATATGGTACTACTCTTAGACTCCCTTATAAAACACTGCGAAAATTTTACTATCATAAGATGTATAGTAATTTTGTAGTTATAAGAATTCAGTAATTGTTGTCTAACATTTGTCATTTTTGGCCACTGAATTTGATGGAATTTGCAGCAGCTAAATAAATTTAATCCACAGTTTTGCTCAGTTCATTACAAAAAGTATTATTTTTTTTTTTAGCGCCCTGATAAATAAAACAAAATTATATAAAAATATGAAATAAAGCAAGAATGAGTCCTCTCAAGGAATTTTGATGTGTGTTTAATGAACACTTATTTTTAATGTCACCAAAAATTCAGACAAAAATTTACGGAAACGTATGAATAATTAAGTATACAAATATTTTCTATTGTGTGAGGCTGAAGTATGTTATGATCTAAAACTATTTTAGCGCCTGAATGCTGTATCTTGTATAGTAGTTAAATACTGTGTGCTTGCTCTGTACGATGTCACATTCACGCGTGATGGCCTTGCTTACGTTACTGGTAGACGTACTCTGATCTTTAAGGTTTGTCTTGGTTTTTTTGGCCAGTTTTCACAGTTCTCTTACTAAAATGGTGGCCAGTGCAGGACACCCTTTTATCGGCAATTGATACGTCATTTCAACTTCGCCCAAATAGAATGTTACTTAAGGTTCTTATCTAGGTAGATTGCGTTGGTGTATGTGAGGCACAAAACCGATGGAGTGTTAAGAGTGACGTCAGTCGGCGAATGTTATGCATTATCGCCTCTACACGCAAACCCAGTAACTGGCGCGCAGAGTTTTACTATTGTTCATTTTCCTACGAGACTTTAAGCGGTAACCATATTATTTTATTTGCGATGCTTATGGTTCAAATTTCAGCGATTAGTTGTATTATTGCGTTTTTGAATTCGGTTGTAATTTTCCTAGATACGGAAGTTTAAAAAAAGCTGTTTTTAGCTATTTTGAGAGTCTTGAAAATCATGTTTCCAATAAGCGATCCTAATTTTTAAACCTATGGAAACGTTGTTTGAAATGTGTTTCCTTTTCATAGATGTACAAACGTAATGCGCGTTGAGATGTTTTTTTCCAAATATAATTACTTGTAACTCGCTGCAGTGCGTTTCGAGCGCTGGTATATAGGAACCTTAAGAGAGGACTGCGGAAATCTGGCCAACTAAACACAGAGAGTAGCCGACGTACAGAGCCGCTCTCACACGAGACGTGTCCCCCCCGTGTGTGCCCGGCAGATGCGGGCGCTATGTCCTGATCTCGACAAGTACGTAAAGCTGTGCTCACGCGCGACGGACCCGCTCGTGTGCCGGCAGATGCTGAAGTCGTGCCGCAAGCTGAGCATGACGGTGAAGAGCCCCAACCTGTCGCTGCCGCCTCCGCCGCCACTGGAGAGACCGCAGCAGCAGTCCAGCAGCCCCTGGATACTGAGGCAGGCCTACACGTGGATCGACCGGCAAGGGCGGCCCGTGTCGCCGCCCCCGGAGTACGCCCGCGCCTCGCCGCCCGTCGTCGTCGCACCGCCCCCACCGCCGCCGCCGCCCAACCCCCGCTACTACACCCGCCTCAACAAGGACAAGGCCATACGCAAGGTACGTAACCGCTCTCTTTTACATTATCCTCTCCTTGACAGTGTTTCCAGGTACACGAGAGTTATCTTACTTCACACCTTAGTTTTGCTACGATAGGTACGTGTATGCTGCGGTCTCCTTTATCTTCGCCTTAAGAACAGTGTTGATACTATGTACCATCTTCTGGTACACTAGCTTCTTGAAGTGTCTTATATCTAGCAAAATAGCTCGTTTCCTGTTAACTGCTGGTAGTAATATTTGGATTTTATCTATTATTAGTAAGTTGTCTTAAAATAATATCGCAAAATATGTCATTTGTTGTAAACAAGACTACCTCATTATGTCTCACAATACTGGAAAGAAAAATATTGCACCTGGTTCAAATATGTTGCCTTTAATACCATGGCAATGTGCTCTGGGCACGTTTTGGAAGTTAGAATGGGATATGACTCTTCCTTTCCGTTGGTAAACTTAGCAAAACGATACGTTATCATCATTATTTTATTTAGTGAATTAATTTTATCTGCGGGGTGAGTACTTTGTATTAAAATATATTGTTTTTAATTCAGGTTATTTCATAATAAAAGTTTAATGGGGCAACTCGCCATATGATGAAACAATAAAGAAACACATATTTGGTTCAGGTTGAGATACGCAAGATGCGTAGGAAACTGCCCATCTATCGTTTTAGCAACACTGGGCACAAAATTACATTTAATTTGCTTCGCTTGTGGCCACGTCAAAATAGTCAAATTCCCGCTCATGTGATCAGCATTCTGAAATAAGAAATTGCGTTTATAGTTACTGTATAATGCAGGGCCATTTCTCTCACTTCATCCCCTAATGCCGTAATTTATTCGAATACTGGTGACGTTTTGTTTTAAAATCACAACGCGTAACGCCATTGTATTGTTCATGGTGACTATAGAATCATAGCGTACCGCTCATATTTTCAGCGTGTTCCAAATCGTTGTTAGTACTGTGTTTTACTTTTCGTATCTATTAAGTTTAGCTTCTATCAAGAAATTTAAAGAATTTTCTAAACAAACAGTATTTCTATTTAATTCTATGAATTTACAATAATCATACAAGTGTACATAGAAACGAATCGGGAGTATTTTTGTTCAAATGTGCAGTTTTATAATTATTTTCTTATTTAGGCGGCTATTAAAATACATTTTTGTTAAAATGTTTTCCCCGTTGTTGTTATTTTAATGTTTGTCTTGACTTTTTTCTAATTATGCAATATTTTCATCACATTTTATTTTAGCCCTTATCTTGAAGCTTATCTTCAGTTGGTGTTCTTCTGAGCAAATTTAAGTTTAGAAATTGAACAGACATTTGCTAAAGTAAACAAACGTGTAGCATTATTTTCATATTACAGTTACATTGCTCAAGAGAAAGAGGTTTATACTATAAACATTCAGACATTTCTGTAGGATTAGTCTGGAAGATGTCTTGCAGATGCAAGATCGTCAACGTTTTGGTACATGTAGCAAAGTTCACGTGGCTCTGTAGGTAGTGAACACTACGAACATCTCTGTGTAACACGAGAATCATAATAACTTCTAGGAACTTCAGTACGTATGTATTCCTACTGGGAAAGATGCTCGGAAGAACTCTGAAATGTCCCGGGAACGACTAACTTTCTAATAAATTTGCAGTTGCTCGTCAAGGGAGGGAAGCGCACAAGAGGAATGTTATTTCTTCGCCCTGTCCACCGACGGTAAAAAAAAGTGAATGTCTATAAACTATGCACACTGCAAGACACTACAGTTCGTATCAGTTCGAGTATTCACTATAACTGTAATGCCTTGAATTTTAACACATATGTGGTACGTGTCGATTTAATTCATTTTTAGTGCTTACCGTCTGACATGTTTCCCTTTCATATGATATCTTTAGAACTGCGTGCAGGTATGAATTCACATATGCGATCTCGTGCCTCGCTTTAAATGCTCATAGCGTTACGCTGACGAGATAATATTTCTGTGCTTCACCATTATAATTTGCTTTTATTTACACACTTTGCAATAGTACTCAGTAAACATTGGTAATTATTTTTAAAGTGCATTTTCTTTAGTAATTTATTTTGTACACAAACGATGTTTTCCTGATCTTATAGCTCATTTCAATCGGGAACGGTCTATAAAATTTAAGTTGACATATCATTTGATCAATATGTAAAACCAGACAAAATAAGTAGTTCAAAATAAAGTATTCTATACACAACAAGGCATTTAGAAATAAATAATATACGAAACATTTGCTTCATGATGCGAATCTCCGTAAAATAAAAATAACGTAAGCATTAGTTACCTCTTAGTCTATGCGAGTAAAGTAGTGCTTTGAAACTTACAACTATAAATAATTATTATTTTTGGCTATTAATATCATTTACTTGATTTAGATTCGTTTTCTTATAGTGGTTGGTTTGTACATTACCGAAATTGTACTTTTTGTTCCCTTTGACAGGAATGAACTTGTATCTCACAAGATAATCGAACAACTACTTTTTCCTTTGAAGTGTAGTACGGAGTGAACTTATTTAAAATTTACAGCCTCATCTTTATTTTATACTGTACCCGGAACTAGCGTCGATAATATCGATCAGTCGAATTAATACACGACAGGTTTCTTTTGTGGCTGTTGTGTAAACATGACCTCAGTGTTTTATTCATTCGTGCCGTTGATGTTCACTTATATACGGTGATGTGTCACGGAGATGTCTTAGAAAGGTACTTTATTCAGTGACATTAAATTGACCATCGCATATAAAACTATATTAATTAATGTATCTTTAATTTTTTATCTCACTTCCATAGGATCTCAGTACGCAATGTAATTTGGTGCAATTCATGAAACTATTGCGTGAGGGTTTATTAATTCCTTTAGTTGAAATAGGATGAGTTGTGAAATGCGTTTTATGAAAAATATGAAAGATTACTGAAAACATGTTCTTACCACGAATCAAGCGCTCAGCGCAAAATGAGTAAAATATTCTGAAATATTTCAAAAGCACATTAATGGTTTGTAATTCATCAAGAGTTTGCATCAGTTCTATTTTAATATTTAAGTATTTACATTAACATCTAGTTAGAAAGAGAATAGGTTTTAATGGTCGTCACTTTTGAGTTAACGTGTACAACTTTATTAGTGGTACTGAAAATTCTGATAACAAAGTACTTAACGTAAATATGCAGTGTTGAAAGCCATGTTTTCTTCACGACTTCCATTGTTCTGTCGTAACACTAATAATGGCAAGCACGCCTGTATATATACTGTATCCCAATTTCACACTTGACACAGTTGAGCATCGGGTCTGTTATAAAGTAAATACGATAATATAACAATCTGGAGGCACTTACGCATTTATTATCCGTACATGGATTTTCCCGACGTAAACCCTAAATTAAGAATTACTGCGTGAGATATAAAAGACACATTTTCCTGAAACTTAACCTGTTAGGGGTTATGTTTGATGTGAAATATATGTCCAATCTATTGCAAATTTCTTACTACCAAACCTTCCTGGATGTGTTTCTTTGGAAAGTGAAATCTTAAAAATTATCACAGGTAAATTCGATATGCAGAATACGTTTTTATTTTGGTAAGAATGTTTTCAATTTACAATATTCTGCATGAAACAAAGATTTTACCCAGTTTAGGTATACTTCATCCAGTTTTGGATGTTGTGTTTCCTATTTCCATTTATTAGAGCCAATATAAATACTGATCAATTCCAAGGAACAGAATGTTTAAGCTGTTGTTTAAAAAAATTGTCATTTACAATGTATTTTCGACCGATCAGTTGAAATTTTATCCCTATAAATATCAATGGTATTAAAGGTAGCTTTATTTTTCGTCTGGTAGAATGGCTGTATAAAAGTACGTGTCGCAAAAAACAACTGACAGTTAAATTGAACTCTTCTACTATTACTAATTAAAATTTGTAGCGATGTTTGTTTGGTTAAGGCGTACTCTACCTGGGTAGTTCTCCGAAAATTATGACGTTTTGAGAGTTGAAAAAAAAATTCTATTTGAATATTTCAGGCTGATAATTTGTGTTTGGCAGCAAAATGTTTTGTGAATCAAGTAAAAAATAACAGCAGAGATCATTTTCAATTTTTTCATAGGAATAATAATAATAATAGTAACGTGGTTAGTGAGGGAATGAGGCTT
Source organism: Medauroidea extradentata (assembly GCA_003012365.1). Lineage (NCBI taxonomy): Eukaryota > Metazoa > Arthropoda > Insecta > Phasmatodea > Phasmatidae > Medauroidea > Medauroidea extradentata. Next base: position 12,692 of record PNEQ01069993.1, on the reverse strand, counting down.
AAAGTGAGGGAATCAGTTAAAGAAAAAAAATTAATTACAATGAACTGCTACGAAAAAAAAAACTACCTTGTAATTTATTTAAAGTAACGTCAATATGTCTCAGCTGTGAAGAATGAGAAATATATAACTATACACAGTTCTTATGATTATAAAAAAATTGTTTCAGGACAAAAAACATTCATCGTCAGTGTAATGAATTTTCTGTAAATAGGCCTAGGTAAATACAGCAAAACAATCTTAAACTATTAATGATATTTAAATTAGTCCAGTGCATTGAAGTGATCAGCCTCATTCGACCATCTGAAAACAACTGAGCAATCTGCCCTTCAGGGCTAGTTTGTTTTGTACAATTTTCATCTGATCGTAGTTGACTTTGTCCTAATGTGAAGTGACTACACAGTTTGTAGGTTGAACAATCAGAGCAGCTCAGTTTCCGAAGTTCTAATGCTGGGCTGTCCAGACTCCAAACAACTTGGTGAACTTTAAGCATACCACTAAATGTTTTTATCGAGTACGTGGACATCATGTCAATTTCCTCAATGTCTCTACTTGCAACGGTGAAAAGTTGTATACCAGGACAATGCTCCGTCAAGATCGCTGTAAAATCTTGGAAGTATGCTACTATCCAGCGCACCTTTTCCATGGCCTGATTCGGTAAAATTCCATGTGAAGTAGGACACTGATGGTAAGAATTCATTTATAGTATGGTGAGAAACAATATGGAAATTGGTTTTATTTTTGTACCGAGTTACAGGGTCATCACTTAGTATGTGTAGTACCTTTAATTCACTTGAACAGGCGATTGAAACATTCTTAAAAATTGGCTTTAAATGTGCCCATACTGCTGCTGGGTCGTGCCTGTTAGAACGGATAATGTACAGACATAATTGCTCACTAATTTTCCAGAATTATTTTTTGTGTACACGACACCAGTGTGCAAAGTAATCTGTTGTCTTGCCCCGCCGAAATGAACAGACTGAATCTCTTCTGCATATTTTCATGAGTAGTTTTCACTGAAGTCAACATGAAGAAATGCAGTGTTTCATGACAATGAAATGAAGAATTCAGTTCGTACATAGTTTTGTACTGATGTGTAATTTTCCCAACATGTGTCGTAAATGCTTGTAAACTTTCTTGGAATTCAACGACAAGTTCTTTTATATGCATGGCACAGTCTTCCTTCGTGGCTTGCATGTAGTTTTTTCTTGATCATTTGTTTTGAATGTACAAGCTTTGTAAATGTACATCTTCCTTTTGATTTTCTTGTCTTCATCACATCAATTGTACGTAATACATTTGTGTTTACAAGCAGGACATTTTCGGAACAAGCACTCGTCATTGTACACATCACAACACAATGACTGAATTAAGTTACTTGTACTAGTGTACTTAAAAACACCTTGTTCCTGTAACTTAGTCAAATTCATTAAAAATTTTGCATGCAGTAAACATAGGCACGTATTTATGTTAGCAGCATTAGCTGCAACTATCCGGAATGGCTTCAAACGACAAAAACTAGCATAACTGATAGTTAGAGACATGCAAAATTCGCGTTATTTTCTGACAGCTGACTAAACTCCAAGTGACTATAGGCTCGTTCGACGTCTCCCGCTGGCCGATATTGTCGCGACTTGACACGGAGTACGCTTACACGGTAGAAAGGCCAATCTCTGTAAATACGTAACATACGTAAATGACAACACATAAAAGTTCGTGGCCAATTGAATCGCA
>PNEQ01069993.1:0-10861 GCA_003012365.1 Medauroidea extradentata | reverse complement strand
AGTAATTGAAGTTTAGTCTGTTACCAAATGAACTCCGAATTTTGCATGTCTCTACTGATAGTGTATGGTACAGATTTCCAAAACTTCTTATGCAGAACCTTAATACTGAAACTAAGGCAGCTTTTCTTCTGTTTTAGTTTGTTCTTTGTCATGGATTCCTTTTTACCAGCACACACTCTTGAATTTTCATCATTCTCCAAGAAATTTACAACATCCATCTCAATGTTTCTAGTTACAAACTTTCCTCCAGGGTTCTTCTTACATTCAACGAGATTCCTTCCATCATTTGCTTTCGGTGTCCTATATTTCAAAAGAGACAGTTTTGAAGAAGCAGTGAGTAGGCTGTATTTTTTTATGATTTTTCCTTTTAATACTTTATAATACGTTTGTGTTTCGTTATGGCCCTTACCCAAAGTAAGGAAACTATTTCTTAGTGGCTGAGATATCACTTCTCCAAAGAGAAGCTGCTTTTTTATAACTGGGGACACCATTTCTTTCCCAATTAATGTAGCCACCTTTTCTGCTTTAGCTATGCAAGATTTTAATTCTGCTTGCCATTTCTTTATTTTATTATACATCTTAGACCTATCACTTCTTATCCGTTTACGGCCTACTGCTTTTATACTTGTAGATGGCATTTCAATCAATGTCTCTGTTTGATGTGCTGAATGATCAGCCGCAGCCTTGTTGGAAAACATGCTTCTTACCGTCAAATTTTGCCGGTATTTCTGTGAATTTTTTTCCGCTGTTTCTTTTATTGACGATGCTCCTGTGCACCCATTTCAACTATTAGTTTAATTTGCTTCTTTTCTTCTTAAATATTTCAAACGTTCGTGTGCCTTTACCTTTTGAAGTTTTTCTGCATCCATTTTCATATTTTCTTTTCGCTTCATATGGTATTCTTTTTCCGTAATTTTGCTTCTTTTTGTTGACCTTCCCCATTCCATGTAGCAGTCTGAACACACATGAGAATGTGCAATAGAGATAAAAGCATAAAGAAAAATAACATATCGCACAACCGTGAAAACCTGTCACACATTTTGTTGAAATCAATTATTTATTTTAGTGAACAAAGAAAGATGAATTCTGGCAGTTTAAAAATAAATTATGCTCAAGAACAATGAAGTCATTTCCTCATCCATAATATCATTCCCTCACAATGAGATAATTATGATGAGTGAATGACTTTTTAAAACAAAATTGGTGCCACACACTACAGTAAAATATGTTTGAGGTTATGAAGCAAGCAGGTTAAACTGCTCCCCGTGGATGAATAACTAAATAATATTTCCTATTTTTGTCAGTGTTAGAAAAGTAGTACTACGTGAGGGAATGATACAACAAAAACACAACTTATACATTCTGCAAGTGTAATTGGTGATTTCTCTGTGTGGTTGAAATATAAATTCTCTATAACTTGTTAATGTGTTCCTAGATGGATTCCGTTAATGTAGAAGTCAGCTTTAACTGTTATGAGCTGCTGTCTATAAACAGTTTTGTGACTTAGTTCAGCTGTATGAGAGAATGATGTCAACTATTTGGGACAAAACTCAAAGTCTTGTGGGGTATATATTTTCAATTTTATATATATGTATATATATATATATATATATATATATATATATATATATATATGTGTGTGTGTGTGTGTATCAGGCCCAGTTTCTGCCCTCATTTATCTTTAGCTTCATATATATGAAAGTACACATGCATTATTTCAAGGCAATAATAACATTTTTTGAATTTCTAAAAATGTTCTTAGGTACAGTGTAAGGAAACGATATTTACATTTATAAAAATACCTGTATGAATTAAACTATTATAAAATAACTTCAATTTAATGTTCAATCATATAAATCAATAAAACATTTTCAATCATCATCAGAGATCGCGAAAAATCGCAATAATGTTTTCTGCCAGCATGTTCTGCAAATCAATGTAGCATCCTGCGTCGTGTATTGTTGGCTGACGGTTATGTGGCACAGTCTAGTTGTTTACAGACGAATCACAAACGACCAGTAGTAGCGCACCAGAGTTATCATTGACCCAGTCAAATAGCGACTCTCCAGTAACGAAATAAAAGCGTAAGAAATGAATACATTACATTAATGCCTAGCAAACAGTCAACTTTTCCCGCGATAAATCACCTTCTCTAATTATCATACATGTAAAACCAAGAGGAAAATTATGTTGGACTGCAATATTGCCTTATCTCGGAGAATTACCCACCTGTTAAAATGGCATCAATTGTTTCCATCTCTGATTTGGTTTCGCCTTCTGGTAGTATAGAGGCCAGGCCAGAGGCTTTATAACTATGATAAGGGCAATTTTGCGAAATGACACACATGTTAAAATCTAATGCATAAGCCCCGTCTATTCGTTCATTGTCTACTGTTCCAGTGAGTAGCAGATAATGGACAAATTGTAAGGGCTTGAGTATACAGTGGGAATTGTAACATGCTGCACATTACCCACCGCGAAATGTTCCTTTTATTATTCGTAACTCTCTAGTTGACAGAAAACAAATGGATGACGCCACTGAATGTTTTCAAATAATTGTATCGGTAGCTGGGTGCACTTTTAACAGTCATCATCAACGCACTGAAGTGTTAGCGCATCACGTCGGAGCAAGTGATAATGACGGAAATACGTTTGTTTGGCTGACGGACATGTCGTGGTCACTGTGCCATTAGCGGCAAAAACATTAGGTCCTACACATCGAACAACGTATGAGCATCGCGTGTGGTCTGTCGCGGCTAATGCGTTTGGATATCATATGCTGCACTACCGGGCTCTTGCCAACTGTGGAAATGATTTCACCGTTTCGTGACGATGACAGTGTTACGTAGTAGTAAGGCGTTCGCTCGCACAGACCTGGAACACAAACATTAGCAAAAGAATGTTTAGTTGCTTTTAAGTACGGATCCTCGCTGTCGTATGTGCAGGGAAGAGAGAATTGAGTTATTTGAAAGTTTGCTACAATGGGACTTTGTGAGAATATATGGTTTATGAACATACACCTTTGATAATGTTTAGTTGGCATTAAAACTGTGTTGTGTGACAGTCAAACAAGCCACAACAGTAGAATCCCAGAGTCGTTGGTGTTGTCAGATGCAATTTTTTCGTTTATTGGAACTTGTGTTGTCTGCATGTTATATGTAATGCAGTACACTAATTTTACTTGTGAAATCCCGCCTGTCTTTCCATAATGTTTTCTGTTATCACGTTTATGTGTTTACGCCGGTTTGTTAAAAAGAAAATTTTAAATAATTGAACGTATAAAGTCGTCGTTTCTCGTCATTGTAGATGACCTAATTCCTCTGGGATCTTATAGTTATGACTGGTTTATTCGTCACACGATAGAGTTTTATTGTCAACTAAACATAAGTGAATGTCTACAAACCCATACATAATCGAACTGAAGCTTTTCATACATTAAAGCTGATTCGCTGCAGGTGATTTTCTGTTGGTTCATGAAGCTTATTGTGTCAGCATGTAGCGAATAATTTTAGCCACGAGAATGCCACTCCGTAAAACTCTCTGAGCGAGCAAGAATAGATATATACATTTTGTTATATTCGGCGTGACTCAGTATTGTCGAAACTGCATACATACCACCAATGACGTTGTCGTTCATCCCGATGGGGTACACATTGCTATACGACCTTTTAGCTGAAAACTATGGATTATTAAGTATTTTAACTATAAAAAAACACTAGTAAACACTATCTCATAATTTTTCCTACACTTTCTTCGTTTAGTAATATTTACCTTTTCTGAGTGTATAAAATGGTTTTTGTCAGAAAGCGATATCATTGAACCCTGTAAATTTCTTTAAACATGTAAAAAAATCTGTATCCTTGCTTACGTTACAAATCTCAGGTAGGCAGCACCCTTATGATGTCGAAATATTTTGATCACGTCTGGAGAGCCCTCAAACTTCGGTAAGCCGCCATTATCTGTTTATTAGTTCTGGGTGCTCTCCGTCACTCACATTAGTCACTACGAACGTTTAGTAGAGAGCAGAGCAGGTAATATAAAGTGGAAACATCGAAGTTTAACTAAATATTCTGCTGAAATGAACTGCAATTTTTGTAACATTATGAGCAATATGTTAATACTTACAGCACTCTATCGTATCAAACATGTTAAACAAATTTTATATATACGTTGACGATATACATAAAATATCCGCAGTACTTGCGTGTTATAAACTAATATATAACTATGTAATGCTGTAACTTGTTTGGTACTGTAAACCGGAGTTACTAGCAGAGACGAGTTTATACCATTAAATATGATTTATTATTAGGTAGTTTGAGTAAGAATTTAGTACCTCTGTTTAAAAACTTAAAATCATACGTTCCCTGAAAGCAACGTATTGTTGACGACACAATACTTCTGTTAAAATATCCATATTGTTCCTACAACAATCTGTTCTATTGAAGGACCAAAAAGATTTACAGAACATATTGTTACTTCTACAAAATATTTTGCTAACAGGAGCAATCTAAATAGTACTTACAACCAAACTGGATTGCTGTCCCTATTTTAACAGACGTATTGTACCGCCAACAATACGTTTCTTTGAGTGTTTGATCAATCCATATAAATATTTCTTCGCTAAACTGAACAAAAATAATTATTTTGAGTTATACAAAGTCGGCTCCTGATATCACGAAGCAGCTGAGGTTTACATTACTTTTACATATACAAAAACAGCGCTACGCTTTGGAGCTCATTAAATAATAATAATAATAATAATAATAAAACTATTTCGTATTCATAACTTTTGAAGCAACATTACCAGTTAACATTGTAGCCACAATAACACTTAAAAAGAGAGATGAGCTAGGTATACCTGTAGCTAACCCATAGACAAAAAAGGTGTTACAGCTAACCCATCAATGCATCGTGTATCACCAATGATAAGTGTAAATATACTTGTTTTGTAAACAGAGGTTTGCTATAACTCGTAAGAATACTCCTACCTCCATGACATAGTGTATCAGCTGAGATACAGATGTTTGCTGCTAGAAGTTCTATTACTTGCTGCAAGGTGGCAGTCGTTAGTTAGAAGAGAAGGCCAAATATGATGCGGCATCAATGTTGTAGGTAATATTTGCTTAAACCAAAGATGTTATTAAAAGAACTAGACTGTTACGCTGTTCTTTTGTTACATGGCCAAATGGAGCACTGACATATTTCAGCCGAAGATAGGGAATTGTGTACTTCAGCAGGAGTGGGAGGAAAGATTTTTTTTAAAACAAAAAACGTTGGTATAGGGAATTGCATCATGTTGTGGGCTGCAATATGGCGCAGTCAAAATTGGTCTTGCACCCCTTGGAACTCGGAATGTTTTTTCATAGTTAAAACAAATTTACATTAATAAACAGAAATATCCCTGTGAAATAACAAACTTTATATAATTTACTTTGATGTTTTCAACTGTTTTTATAGAACATATCACCACAAAATAAATAATGGTAGTACTTATATTTATTCTGTGATGTCACTAAGAAAACTGTAAAAAATGTGACTGTATCACATGCGATACACAATGCACAGCCCATGACCACGGTCGTAGAAGTACAGGTCTGGACACTCGCCTATCTACCAATGATATTGAGTTGACCCCGTTATGACTAAAAGCGCCACTAGCAATGAAGTGTTGTTTTAACATTGCAGTATAGCGTCGTGCTGGCAGTTCTCCTAGCAGCTCCGACACGAGTTTGGTCCTTGTAGTCCCATTTACGCAATGTTAAAACAACCCCAGAGTTCCAGTGGCGCCAATCAGTCATAACGGGGTCAATTTTCAACTCCAGTTTTCAGACCTGTTCCTCTATGGCCATGCCCATGACCCTACTATAGAAATGATATTTCTCTGTGGTGCTGTGTTTTGTATTTCTTTTGTTAAATGTCTTTTTATGTACCAAATACACTATGGAGACGATGTTTATTGACGTTTATGTTATGTTATTGTTTATAAATAATTTTTAATGTGCGTATTGGAGTGAAAATATCGATATTTTACTGTGAAAATGGAGTGTGAAATAGAAGACATGTTTGAACTTATTGCGAATTTTCCCAGTGATAGTAAGGACGATTTGGAGAGCGAAAATGACGAACTTACAGCAGATTTTGATAGTGATGTGCACAAATACGACATTTTAGCTATACCTCTAAAGGAAAGAAAAATGCCGAAACATCAACTGCTGCATCTACAAGCGATACATTACCATCTGCAACAGAAGCTGTAATGGTGAGTGACACAGTACTTCATAATCTTTTCAGCCACAGTTCTGATGTTCTAGAACTAAATCTGTCAATTGTCAGACTGCATGGTAGTACAACAACCAAACGGTAAAGGAATTACGAATTCAATTTTGCCAGGTACAGAAAATGCAACTGCGCAAACTGTTCCCATGTAAAATGGTCAAACAGTTGTGAAAAGAAAAACATCTGGAAAAGCTTCAAAATTGAAAACCAGCTGAAAATCAGTTCCAGTGTCAAGTGCATAAACTAGAGAGAACATTCTGCAGAGACAGTCATTTCTTTCACTTTCTGAACAGCACAAGCTATTTACAGGAGATACTTATTTGCCCTCAGTTACCTATATTTAAGCTTGACACACCACATGGTTTATTTATTTTTTTTACAGATTCATTGGTTTTAATAAATTTTTCAGATTCAAATTTGTACAGTGCAACAAAAATTGTAAACCGACCCAAGTCTAACGCAAAAGAAAATTTTTGTGGGTGGCTTGGAATAGTTATTTTCGCCTCTATTGTAAGACTTCCAAATGTTAAGTAGTACTGGGATGAAAAAATCGGTCTGCAAGTTGTGAACATGGCAGTAAATGAGTTCGAGAAAATTCGTTCCAACTTTCATTTTAATAATAACGAATCTCAAGTAACCGATACTCATGCACATGGGATTGATAAATTACACAAATTGCGACCGATTATTGATCATCTTGGATAAAGGTGTGTCAGCATCCCATATGAAGAAAATTTGTCTGTAATGAACACATGTGTGCAACCAAAGCACACCACCACTTGGAACAATACATGTCAGCAAAACCCCACAAGTGGGGATACAAGTTTTTCTTCTTGTGTGGAGTGTCAGGATTCGCCTACAAATTTGAAATATATACATGCACAGAACTTTCAGGAAGAGATAGACCGCCAGATGAGCCTGATCTTGCTGCAAGTAGTAATATTTTTTATGCTTGTGCCGGTAAATTCCAAGAGGCAAAAACTATAACTTTTTTTGATAACTACTACACCTCCGTGCCCCTGATTTCATTTAGCAAAAGAAGGTACTCGCTGCATGGGTACTGTACGACCGAATAGGATACCTAATTGTATATTACCAGCTGATGAAGAAGCAAAGAAGAAGTCGAGAGGTGCCACAAAAGAATATGTAGCATATGTTGATAAGTGTCAACTGTCTTTTGGAAAGACAACAAGGCAGTTCGACTGCTATCTACATTTGTAGATTCTCAACCAATTCACTCAGTTCAGAGATACGACCGTAAAAATAAATGTAAGGTGTCAGATGAGAGCCATGCAATAATTTCCCAGTACAACAAGCACATAGGAGATGTAGATTTGCTTGATGCCAAACTAGGACGTTACAAAATTGTAATGCGTTCAAGAAAATGGTACTTCCGCTTGTTCTACCATTTACTTGATCTGACAACAGTAAATGCTTGGATACTGTACTACCGAGCATTACGTTCACAAGGAAAGAAATTCATGAGCCGTGTCAAATTTCGACTTGAAACTGCGCTGTAACTTTGTCAAATAGGTAAGAAGCCTTTTCAGCCAAAAAGAGGATGTGCAGCAACGGAAGAAACGCCAGCAAAGAAGAAAAAGACATCTGTAATACCTGTTCCACCGAAAGATGAGAGATGTGGTCATTACGATAATTTGCCATAGTGGGGAAGTTCTAGACAGCGTTGCAAATTCCCAACTTGCCATTCTCTGACTTTAGTGTTTTGCAGCAAATGCAAAGTTCATGCATGTTTTGCTAAGAAGCGAAACTGCTTCCAGAAATATCACTCTGATTAATGAACTTTCCTCTGAAAAATGTTTTCCATCTGAGTATGCTTGTTGTAAATAAAACAGAACCAATATTGTATTTAGGTCACAGAGAGTATGTTTGTTTACATCAGTATTTGCATATGCTTCTCGTGTATATTGTTCTGTTTTTGACAGTTTTTGTCATGATTTTGTGTTCTGTGAAATGCTGAAGTGTAAATAGTTCACATGGATGCTTCACAAGCTATATTTTACGAAATGTCGGAGTAAAAATGTTTTTTTTTTTTTTCAATAAGGACACATCCTGTACCGCCACAGTTTTCGGTATGGGAGTCTATATATGTATTTGACCATTTTTGTGTAGGTTTTGTATATAGTGAATTGCTGAAGTGTAAATAGCACATACGTAGGCCTGTTTGTTCACTAAGAAGTGCAGTAGACTCTTGATTATCAGTGTAATGATCGGTAGGATATGTCTCAATAATCTGAAATCACCTAGAGCTTATTTATCCAAGTATGAGACTCGTTAATCCATGTGCGCGCGAATCTAATTATTATGTCGCCTACTGAAAAGGACAGAAGGCGGAAATATTGTGCAGATATTCCTCAAATTTTCCTTGAGTGCATCAAAAGTAGTGTAGGAAATATGAGATGGCAACCATTGTGAGAGCCACGTTTGCAGCTTTTTTTTTTAATCCAACAATAATTTGTGTTATCCTAATGTTGATTGCTGTATTTGCATGGTGTATTACTGGCGATATACGATGTTTAAATGTAAATAAAAATATTTTATTGTAGATATTTTTATGGAAGTTATTTTCTGTTAGATACAATTTTTCTGCAGAGGTGGAAATTGTCGTGCATTGCTACGTTTTGGAGTTTATCAAATAAAAATAATAAAATATCTATTTCGTATCCATTACTTTTGAAGCAATATTACCTGTTAACATTGTAGCCACAATAACACTTAAAAAGAGAGACGAGTGAGGTATACGTGTAGCTATTAACGCAGTAGACCAACATGATGTAGGGTGTGTTTGGAATCACGAAGATTGTAAAGTAGTTCTGTTGTTAGCTCAGGTCAGATTAGATTAAGTATAGGGTTGCCACGTGATCAATACGCGCTGTCTGGTTTGTATGCCAGAGGCTATGGCTACGTAGATTACAGATATAGAGTAAATGGAGATTCGCATTTCTTTTAAATATAATAGTTGTTAATCAACCATTTTTAAACAAATTGTGTCCTTCATAAATTTTTTTTAATCAGTATTTCGATAGAAGGTATTTTAAATATCACATATCTGGTCAAAATCGTTTTGTGATATGTAAATTTTAATTTCACATTTTAGATATTACGTATTTGAAACATAATTTTCTCACGTGTAATTATTGTTCCAGAAATGTCACAGAGGACATTTATCGTTTCATGCAGATTTCATTAGTTGAGGAGTATAGTGACCCTGGATTTTACCGAACATATTTTTACGTCAGCTTGTTTTAATGCTTTATGTGCACATCCGCAGCTCTGTTTTGTGGTGAGCGACTGAATGTTTCTAGCTTACAGCGTCTTGGGATTCTACTTGCAAATCACAGACGTGTGTTGTTACAGTAACTTTTTTATGTTTGACACAGTCAATTCAGAGATATCTCCACCAACACACACTGCCAGTAACCACGAAGCAGAGCTGCATGTGAGCACATATGGCATTAAAAAAACTGGTGCAAATTTTTTTATTTTGCGAAAGTCGAGAGTTCATTAGTGATAAATCGTTGGTTTCCCATTTCAAATCCGTTGCAGCCGGCATAATAGGCAAAACATGTAAGTGCAGAGCGATGTGATGCGAATGGGACGAGAATTGGAACTGATTAGGGCGATGAGGATGTTGACCCTAGCCGCGCCCTCTCTCTCTCTCTCTCTCTCTATTCCTATCTCTCTATCCTTATAAATCCTGACCATCCTCCTCCCGGCAGAGGACAACGAGCCCTAAACCCCTTCCCTCCTCGAAATCCTCCTTCATGAGATCTCTGCTGCTCCCGCACAAGGAATACCGGCGCCCGTCCAACTACAAGGAAACTCCATTATGACTTTCGTCCTGAATTCTCCCGTCCGCGAGGAGTAAAAAAAATATGTGGGCTTGGTCAAGTTGTCGTGCTTTATTTCGTGGCTCCGACGCGACAGTGGGCAAGTCTTTCATAAAGCGCGCTTCCCCTCTGCTGTCCCAGTAAATGTCATTTCAAAAACCAATCCTCAGATTTTATTATCATGGACTGAGCGAAACAATGTGGGGATCGTAGAAACCCCTGGGAACCTAATGATGAGATGATTCAGACTTCGGAACACTATTCCAGAATGGTTGTCATACAAGTGTACTTGCACGTCGAATTGACTTTACATGTTGCTACACATTACATTCCCGTACACAAACATCACTGTACTTTGGTTTTCAGCTAACTAAACGTCAGTTTCGAGGCAAGAGGGCACTGGTTTAAGAACCCAAGAACGGAATGATGCTACAACTATGGGTTTCATAAATGTGATTTTATTTAAGCAGCTCGATATTCTCGATCGTGTTCGCCTGATTTTAAGGTATCATTCGTTCACTCAATGATGCCAGCTTTGCAGCTCCATATTTATCTTACATACTGGTTGAAACATTTTCTGGTTTTTGGGAGTCCACAAGTCCACTCTGGTTAGAAAATTCGCCTTCCACCACGGGGATCTGGGTTTGATTCTGGATACCTCGCTCCCGATTTTCGCATATGAGAAATGTGGCGTAAGTTGCCGCTGATCTGCTGGTCTCCTCCCCCCCCCCCCC
>PNEQ01069982.1:0-13280 GCA_003012365.1 Medauroidea extradentata | reverse complement strand
CAGCTGGATTTTCTAAGTAACCATGTTTGTTAATTTGTTAGTTTTTTTAGTAATTACTTCATTTGTTATGTGTGGAGTTTTTATTCTGACAGTTATAAATAAATCTCCCACATTTTAATAGCTCTTTATTCTTTATTCTTAAAATAGCAGTTACCCTCATAAAAACATTACAATTTCTACAAGTAGTTTTTTCAACTTTGACTTGAAATATGTGCTCAAATAGCACCATTTTGAATCTTCTAATTAAAATTTTTCCGGGGGAGGGCCCCCTGGCCCCCCTTTTAGGGGTCGGGGAAAGTGTTTACTCCTTTGGGAAAATCTCCAGATTTTGGATTTGTCAAGGTTGGCAGGTATGCGTGGGCCACAACAAGGTCCATCCTAGTTGCCCCAAATCCCAGGCCTACACCTCAATATGTGGCTGAAAGGTGGTCTTAACACTTTGGCAGCTGTATGTTGTACACTGACATGCCTTCTGCGGTCAAAAATCTCCGAAAACAACAAAATTAAGTTCTACTATTGTCAATTACAATTTTAAAAAAATGAACCCAGGAGCATATTCGTGCTCAAAGCAAAAAGGATGGTCTGGTGAGGCCAGTTACTTTACACTACTTGTGTTTCTGCAACTGGAAGATGTATGGGCAGCTTCACGTAAAATTTCTCTCCATCTTGACACAATTGAATTGAGTGTTGATACCAGCAGTCCAAGTTCTTTAACAGTGCTGACACAGGGTGCGAAGGATTAGAATAAACTTTTTGAATTATTGTGGATTTTTCTTTAAAAGTTACAGCTTTCTGTTTTATCGACATCATACTCAAACTTCACATTAAGCACAATCAGTACCGTATTTCTGAAATGTGAAGGTTAGATACCTTAATAACCATAGTTAACATGTTCAACAAGGACGTAGAAAAGTATTTAAAAAATAACTTTTGCGGAAGTCGTAGAATGGTGGATGTTCAGCGAGACATAAAAACTAGACAAAATATGTTCTATGAATTGTGCAGGATTTGTTCTGTTGCCGTTGTAGCTGCAGTCTTTATTCATTTTATTTCGTAGTTGCAAGTGTAATTTAATGTACAATCTAAAGAAAACAAAAAGAAACGTGATAAAAAAAATTGTGCTTTTGACGCTTTCATTTAGTAACAAATGTTTCTACGTACAGTATTATTGGTACTGACTTAAGAAAGGAACACAATGGTCGATAATATTGGTTCGTGTTAAGCTTAAACATTGGCCATCCTGAGTGTACCGGCTCACTAACATATGTGGAACGCTACATCTCACGTTAGTTATCTACGACAGTACAAAAACATAAACAATTGCGGTATTGTTCTTGCAGTTTCCTTTCATTTTGTTTATTAAAAAAAATTGTGTATATTATTTTTAAAAATTCTGTTTCCATATTAAAGTTGACAGTATTACATGGGAAATTGGGTACATGGCAAAACTTAAAATGTGGGAAGATTTAAAATTGTTCTTATGACGACAGTGATGGTACCAAACAAATCAAACTACTCAGCTGGGAAGATGTATCTCGTGGGAACGTCTTAAACCAGTTTTGCTGTATGTGATGGGTACTGGAATTGCATGCTTAATGAATGTAAAATTCTTCACACTTTATTGAAATATGGACTGAGTTTAATGAGTTACAAAAACATAGTTTCTCTTTAAGGGGTGGAGTTTCAATTACCATATTTTGGCTTGTATAGGCTGCATGTGCATCTGAAACACACAAAGTTTTTGGTAACATTTGTGCAAAATGAATGCAGTTGTATTTCAAGTAAAAGGTTGCACCCTGTAAATAATTATCGGACACTCCTTGTGGTAGTGTGCAGGCCTGCTGTTGACATCAGCACACTACAACGTTGTCATACTTAGTCCTTCGTGGCGTCATGTGAAGGACCTTGGCTGACAGGCAACTGTGCTGCGCTACAAACAGGAAGTGTGACCCTTGTCACTTCCCACCCTTGTCTAGTCACTTTGACTGTCATACTTGGAGATACATAATTGTTTTTGTTGAAAGTATTTTCAAGATTTTGTCAATTTTGATGAAGTGATTTCGTTGGATTTTTCGTTATTTTTCATGTTATGTCGTAAATTTTGTAAACGTCTGACAAATATTTTGGTGGTAATGAAGGTGTGCAAAGTGTTGTACTTTTAGTTAAAAAATGAAATATCTTTCTTTACACAAATATGTTAACTGAGGGGTTGAAAATCTACCCATTCGTCACATTTGATGGTTAGACTAGGCATATGAAACACAGAAATACATATGAATGGAATGGGGGATAAAATTGTATAAACTAACATTAGTCGCTAGAGTAAGCTATTATCAGTATTATTTTTCTCAACTAAAGTCCGACAGTTTCTTAAAACAATGCAGAAAAAATCAGTGCTTAATATTGGATTATGTTAAACCTGTGTTTTCCATTATGCTTAACAGTTTATTTAAACTGAGAGATAAATTTATTTACGTCATATTTTATGGCACTGCCAGTATTAATTACGAAGTTACGAAAAAAGGCCATGAAGAATGAAAGACTTTGAATAGCATAACCTACATACCTTAAATTTGTTCATTCATATTTCACCTCTAAATGTTCTTTTTGAGACTCAACAATTTTATCCTTGTTTTCACTCTTGCTTGTCGCTGGAAAATTTACGCTGAGTTATTTCATTTGTTCCGTGTATTTTACGCAATGCGTGCGCTGTGTGTCATTTTCTGAGACACTTATTCTGGCAAATTATAAGTCACATCATCATTATAAATGTAAATTTCTTTGTTCGTTATTAATGTTGCAGTATGAAACAATATAATATTTATTTTATCACTACAAATTTCAAACAAAAATGAACGGGAATTGTGTAAAACAAGAATAAATAAAAAAGTTGTGTCACTTTTAACATAAACAATGACCATTATCACGTGTCTTTCGATATTCTTGAAATTCGTCGTCGCTGTCAAAAAATTGATTTTATCGATTTGTATGATTAGTATCTCGAATCAGTCGTAATTTACAATGGAACACATCTGAAATAGCACTTTTTTTTCATATTTCGCACATAATTAGTAAATTTCACAATTTTGCACGTTGCGAAAAACATGTGTGTCTTACTCAGACTCATCCCTTCCTTGCCA
The DNA here is from genome assembly GCA_003012365.1 of Medauroidea extradentata. NCBI lineage: Eukaryota > Metazoa > Arthropoda > Insecta > Phasmatodea > Phasmatidae > Medauroidea > Medauroidea extradentata. Next base: position 10,140 of record PNEQ01069982.1, on the reverse strand, counting down.
GATTCATGTACTTAGAACCAAAGAAACTGCATTGTTGCAGAACAAGATTTTTGATGTGTGTAGTCCATACTTTTGACGTGTAAACAGTTGTGAAACATCAGCCTTTGTGACCCAGTTCTGTACTAAATATTTAATTAATAGTACATAGTGTTTTTACATTTAAAAAATACATTTATGATGCAGTAACGTTTAGTAAAATACATATTAGGTTTTCTCCCCCCAAGTTTAAGTTTATATTTCATTGGCAGGTAATTAAAATTTTTGAAAATATGACAGTTTATGCTAGGTTTGTTCACTGGCATACACATGTGTGCAAGCGCATTTGCAAACTTGCATGTACAGTTACACACACACAAATGTGTGTACACACATGGTTGTGCACACTTACACTCATGCACACACTTCTGCACACTTGCACTGATGCACACTAGGGGTGTGCGAATAGTGGTTTTAGTATTTTGAATAGTTTTCGAACTAATATTAATTTTTTCGAATAATTTTCAAATAGTGTTTCTTCAAAATTTGGTATACATTTGCCAGTGCAAAATCTTGTATTTACAAGGAGATATAGAAATGCACGTTGCTTTACTAATATAAGTATAAAAATTTAGCTGTTTTACTTGATAACCTTAAACATACTTAAAACATATGTTTTTTGTTGCTTTGTACCTGTTCTTACAGCAATATACTGTTCATTCTTCTCTGTTATCGTTTATTATGTTTGTGAAAAATCAGAAAATTGTTTTGTAAACAAGTGCTTATTACAGATGGCAGTGCTGATCTAGTTTACTTCGTCCCTACACGTATAAAGATGAATAGAAAAAGTACTTTTCTGTAATATTTTTTGGAAGAATTTTACTACAGAAATTCGATAGCTAAATTAATATGTAGTAAATTATTACAACATTATGATAAATTAAATCTTGATGTGTAGGAAACAATGTAATGCTAATGACTAGTTATTTTTCAAAATAATTTTGGTAAAATAACAGTGAAACTGCCTGTGTGTTTTACATTTGGAAACATAAGTAGAATTGTATAAAAATTCTGAATGTGTTCAACTGGCTATATATAAAACCAAATAAAAGTATCGGTGGTAGAAAAAAGTTGAACCATAGGACACTCGCTTTGCTTACTTACAAAAATGTTTACGTCACAATATTACAGTTACATACAGTTCTAGTGTAAACTGCCGTAATTTCATCCTAACTATACCTTGTATCCGCTCATCACGTTAAATTCGGAATCGCAGACTACACAAACAGCTGAAAATGATGTTTTCCCACGTTTTGGCAATTTTAATTCGTGTTCCTACTCGTGACATTAGTAAGGATTCACGCTATTTTTCGTTTCTTTACGTAATGAAAATAAGAATTATTAACTTACCCGCAGCAAACATTTTATGTAAATATATGGCACGGCATTAAACGTAAACAAACAGCGTGAAACACCTTTTCGTGTAACACGGCAGCTTTCTCGTTACCCGCAGCGCGCATATGAACATCTCCATTCCGGTAATTACGTAGCATATAGTGGAAAATCAAATACCGTATACAGTAGGTAACAAAGCCAATATGTTCAGACATAATAGAAAAAAGTTTTTATGTAATGCAAATGTAACTACTAGATGTAGTGTATTTACGTGTGAGAGCGAAAAGAACAAAGCAAAATCTCTACACTGAATGAAGCTACATAAAATATCTTGACTAATTATTAAACCAGTATTTTAGCATCAATAATATAACCTAAAGATTTATTACTTAACTGTAAAACATTACATTTAAGCTGATGGCAATTACGTGATATCCTTACCAAATGTTCAGTGTAATACACGTCATGAAAAAATTAATTTAACACCACGTTTTTATGTCGATAAACAAACATGTCAGTTATGACAAACATGTCATATTTTTGAATTCATCATGCACTGCAGTATCTAGGATGGAAATGGGGGATAGGGACAAAGGTTGCTTGTGCACGGGCATCAGTCTGAAGGGGCGACAGATCTTGTAGGTTAGAGTTATTTATAAACTTTATATAAGATGGCAGACAGTAAAATAGATTTTAAGCATTTGTTTTGTTAATGTACACAAACATTGTTAGGAAGTTAATTTGCCACATGTGAAAAAATACTGTATGTTTATATGTTTATAAAAATTAACACTTGCAACAACATAGTATTTATATGTAAACAAACATTCCGTGCTTTTTCACAATAACATAAAAAGTGATAATAGTTGTAGGCTATCCATAACTTGACAAACAGGTTTTATTAAATTACACTGCAATTTTAGGCATAATTATATTGAATTTTTTTATGAAATATAATTTAGATGTTGTAGGTGAAGCTTTCTGAAGCATCTGATCTATTATTGCATTATACACAAACACTGTAAGGTTAAATAAACTTATGTAATTTTACACTTATTGGGTAATATAGGTTTCCATAAGTAAATGTTATTAACACATTTATTACGTCATGTTTGTGACGCTCTAAAATATGTTTGATAGTACCGCGCGTCACATTTGTGACGATTGCGCATGACCGACTTTGTTCTATGACCACGTGAGCAAGAACCAATCCTATCGCGATGTGATGTGTTCAGACGATAGACGGTATTTCGAGCTATCGATTACTATCTCGCATGCATAAAATGGTTGCTTTCAGTGGCAACAAATGAGCATCGAAAGTCATCATATTTGTAGGTTAGGCATCATGGCGTCTGTCGGAAAACGTAAGGTATGCAATCGCGCAGAAACTCAAAGATTCAACATTTTTGACAGTTCCGGCGACGAAAGTGACGATACAGACGTTAGCAGCGATCGTTCTGAATTGCACTAAGCTAGTGAATCAGAAAGTTCATCAGATTATTGTCGAAGTGACAGTGAAAATCCCGGCCCGTCTGCTCAAGGACACGGCAGGAACTAAACAAACCGAAAAAATTTGTTTGAAGGATAATTCCACGAACGAAAGTTGGAGTAAAACGGATAAATCAGTTGGATATACCATTTACAGGTGTCAGCGGCGTGAAAATCAGCCCCCCAGAACCACTAAATGATGGTACACTGCCACGCCCTGATCCATTTCAGTATCTCAGACTTTTTTTTACTGACGAGTTGATTGACATTCTAGTGCATGAAACTTATTCATATTATGATCAACAGTTTCAAACACTAAAAGGTATGTCCTCTAGTCCTTCATTTGCAAACTGGAAACCAGTTACACACTTAGAAATTCGGCAATTTCTAGGTTTGTTGCTGTTGATGGGGCAAGTGCAAAAACCGAAACTGACAGACTACTGGACGACTAGAGAAATTTACCACACCCCCTTTTTTTAGTAAGATAATGAGCAGAAACAGGTTTCTCCAAATTCTCAAGTTCCTCCATTTCAGCAACAACAGTTCTGTTGACCCAAACAATAAAGTTGGAAAAATTCAACCAATTATTTACCACTTTGTCAATATGTTTTCTGCTGTCTACACACCCACAAAATGCTGTCACTTGATGAAGGCTTGGTTCCTTGGCGAGGTAGGGTCAAGTTCCGAGTTTTTATGCCAAACAAGCCAGACAAATATGGCATAAAACTTTATATTTTATGTGAGGCTATCAGTGGATGTTGCTATTCATTTCAGGTGTATTCAGGAGATAGCAAAACCATTTCTGACATAGTGTTTGACCTTTTGGGTGAGCTGAAAGGCAAAGGTTATTGTCTTTTCATGGACAATTACTACAACAGTGTTGGTCTCAGCAAAAAACTTTTGGCTGCTAACACACACACTTGTGTCACACTTCGCCAGAACCGTGGAGCTCCGAAGGAACTCACGACTTATGCTAAAGATCTTGAAAAGGGAGAGGTTGTTTTCCACCGAGATGGCGATGTTAGAGTTGTTTTTTGGAAGGACAAGAGAGTTGTAAAGCTTATAGCACTCAGCAGGGATGGTAGATGTCAAATGTAAAAATAAAAAACAGGGCTCTGGCAGTGAAGTGTGTCGCAAACCTGAGGTTGTTGTTGGCTACAATGTGTACATGAGGGTGTGGACCATCTGGACCAAATGGTGAAGTACTGCCCGATGGCCCACAAGACAATAAAGTGGACCAAAAAAGTAGTCTTCCATTTGTTTCGGATGCTGCATACAACACATTTGTTGTGATGAAGAAACATGCTGGTGTGAAGCTCAAGTTTGTTGACTTTCTGTGCCAGTGTGTTGAAACCATGACAACTTCTCCCATCGAGAAAGACAGCCATCAGTTGCTTGACAACTCTGACCATGCTAGTGACTGTAGTTCTAGTGTCTCACATGTTACCCGACCACCAGTGCAGTGTCAAGGGCTCCATGCAACATTCCCTTGTGCCCAGATAGGGGTTTTTAATGCTATCATAGCGTCAAACACTCCAAAAAAAAATTTACTGCAAGTTTTATTTTCATAGGGATTACTAATTAGGCTGTATATAATATTTACACATATTTTTATGCATTTAGTTTTAAATTGTATTGTTTATGAATTCTGAATATAAAAATTGGTAGTTTGACATTACTTCAAATGGCAAAATTGTTAAGAAAAGTGAAAAAACATTTTTATCAATTTTTTTTTAATTTTTTATTAAAATATTACAATTTAACTGAAGAAATTTTTTTAATAAGTAATGGATGTCTTCACTGTATTCCTCACACTTTTTTACTGTTAGACAAACATTATTTTTTACCCATAGCACAATAATTAAGTTTACAATAAATATATTTCAAACCCACTGCACATTTGGCAAAAATCCTCAGGAAATGGTGGTACAAGGGAGCAGTTTTCAAGAAAAAATTACGGTAAGCAATGTGTTAATATGCACATGCACGCGATACTGTATGAAGCATTATACTAAATTTTTGTGTAAAATCACATTCTCTGTGTAGGCGTAATATTTGGATATCTCTCTATGAGATACAATGAAAGCATTGGGTGAAGGAATCTAAACAAACATTCAATTGGTTTTACACAATACGTACCATGAATTTGTTAATACACGCACTTTGAAATTTAACATGAACTAGTAAATGTAAGAATACAGCAAATAGGGTTATTTATATGTTGCACGACATGATACATCAAGCATTTTAAACACTTCTTGCGAAGGTCTTCTGATTTTTTCGTCACTATTATAACTTTAAGGCAGCTGTTTACTGATTGCATCAAGTCACTTGACTATGCAAAGTAGAAAAGTAATGAGGCAGCCGTTGTTTCCTCTCTACACACAGTGATGTTCTTTGGGAGTGGGTCCTTGTTACAATGATATGTAGCCACAATAACGTGCTGTTAACTATGTTTACCATATAAATTGAAACCATTATTGCAAAACCCAACGTAATAAAAATATGAGAATGGCATGTACTAATGTATATCAAGTTTTCGTAAGAAAAGTGGCAAATGTCACCTCATTCACAAACATAATGGCAAAGTATGTAGTCTGCAAGTCTCGTCAACCGCGAGGTCATTAGAGAGAAACCATCTTGATACCATAACAGAAAGTGAAGGAGTAATTAGTAACAGCCTTTGCTAAGGAGCCGTCGTAGCATTTCTTGGAGTGATTTTAGAAAACCGAAATTAGGATAGGCAGAGCCGGTAATTGGACCCGTATCCACCCGAATGAGAGTCCGAAATGGTACAGTTGCGCCACCTCGCTGGATATTCAGCTGAAATGCTTATTCTTCTGTCAATAGGTAAGTAACCCCAGACAGACAAATTGTTTAAGGCCAATCAAGTGTGAGCACCACCAGTTTAATCTGTCTAGCCTGTGCCAAGAAGTAGGTATTGCTGTCAGTTGCGGGAAAGAGCAGGAGTGGAGAAAGTAAGGGTGGCAAAGTGAAGCCAGGGTCGATATGAGATAAGAAGTAGTGGTTTCTAATTTCTCAACATAAAGATTATGGCATCAGTCTGTCCAACTACTGTGACCCCCAGCCCTGCATGAGCTTTGCAATCTGAATAATCATTGAAACCAAACACATCAATAATCACAAATCATACATCCACGAGACTTCAAAAATGTTTACAATGGAGGCTAGTTATAAACTACTCTGCCCACAGTTTATTACTAGACTTAAAGTTAAAAATTTTTACGTAATTATTTTTTTTTTGTTAAAACTGTAATAGGCCAAATTCTCAAAAAATGGAGAGTAACTTAAAGATCCTTTTTATGAGGTATAAGCAGACTAAAAGAAGAGGAAACTACAATGTTCTTATGGCCGCCTGCTATAGATGTATGGACATACTTTTTTTTGCCGCACAGTCTAAATCGAGGACTGGTACAGACGTCGAAGTGGGTTTTGCCCTAACTTATTAGCTGTTCATTTATTTCAATTCACACTTTTGTCGTGTAACTGACTCTGGAAAATTGATGCCACGGTACTCAAACACTTGTGAATGAATTTAATATGACAATGAATCTATGTTCGGTTTTGGAAAATGTGTCGCAACAACCCATAATATTTCTGACACTGTCAGTTGCGATCGTACTTGCTACAGTACACTGTCATACAAGTAGAGATATATGTTTCCGATGATTATACAAATACTTAACACGTTTTTGTTACAATGCCATGCAAAATATGACAATACATCTTCTAATCATAACACTAAAATTTTGTTACATTGATTTGTTCGTAATGCAAGCTTAATTTGTGTAATTTTCTGTGCAATTGAAATTAATAGTGTCATCGAAACAATCACAGCTTATGCGTATCCTATCAGAAGCTTTTTGGCGAGTTGCATGCATTAAACAGGTGAACATTTTTGTTTTTATATAAGCAACCTTAGTTTGTAAATCGTAGACACACATCTGCCATAATGCAGTGACGGCAGTTGTGAATTTAAGTGCGTGCCATTAAAACAGAAACTTAGGCTATTTAAAAGTGACAAAAAGATATAAAGTAATTGGGATATTCTTCATGGATATTTCTTTCATATGACTTTACTTGTTCATATTTTAAGAATAAAGTCACAAAACCTGACAGACCTGACATTTTCTAGTTTGTTTTTCTGCAGCAACCACATATCAAGAATTTGTTTATCGCCAGTATGGCTGCACACACGGGAAAAAAAAGTATTTACTTTTCCTGACTTAGCCTATTTGCAAATTGTGAACATGTCATAGATTTCTAAATGCTAGTTTTAATACTGTATTACAAAATTCAAAAGTTTTGTTAGATATGCTGTCGACAACTCTGCTGCCCCGTGATTCTTGGCGCTCGCCTGAACAGCCAGCATGTAATGGCTGGCCGTGGAGGTGCTGTGGTTTCAGGTTGAGAGGAGATTGGAGATACAGCTACGATGACAAAAGAATTTGCCCAAGGTATGACGGTAGGAACGAATGGAGAGAGGATAGGGGTAGATAATGCCCACGCATGTCTGCCAACTGAACATTCATGGAAAAAAGTACTTTGTGGCATCTACAAAATATTTTGTGGTTATTAACTCTGCCAAATTAATTTTGTCGTCATGACAAAATCATTTTGTTGGCAGTGCTTAAATATTGTGACCATCGCGGAATTATTTTGTGGTTCTTACAGGAAAGTCTTTCTTCAAAATTTTTCTTTCAGTGTTGCTTGCTCCTCCTCTCCCAATCGTCTTGGTGCTCATCACATTTATTTGTGATAGCTATCAGTCAGAAACGTAACACATTGTGTGGCAGGTAAAGAAATGAAATTTAATAACTGAAGTTCCATTTATACATAAGCAGATAGTGTTCAACACGAACAAAAAAAAGAACATGCCACACTACCTAAATGATTGCTTTTCATGTCACTGGTGCATACTGCCCATGTGATCAGATACTGTATCGACGTCGTAAAAATGGTTGCCTGAAAATAAGAGACTCTTGTTCTTTGAACGAATGTTAGCAATAAAACGTTCATAAAGTCGTAAAAACCTCTCAAAATTTTGGATGGTTCGTGCCTGTTAAAGGTTAAATTTGTTATTTCTACTAGGACGACATGCTTGTGCAGATAAAATGTCAGCATGTAGTATTAATCTGTATCATTTATTGAAAATATGTGCAGAGGATAAAAGTAATAAATATTATCATGCCAGCAGTGTTAATGCACACAGTTCAATTTTTAAGACCGCGATGCAAGTCAAATGCATAAAACATTTTCATAATCTCAAGATGGTGAAAATGTGTTTCAAAATGTTACATACACATAAAATCATTAATAATAGGTCTCCCTCTATCATTGGCTGAGACTTCATACTAGTATATAAATCAAGCACGTTGCACTGCTTGTACGTGGCTATGTTGAGTGTGCCAAGTGACCGCACATCTGTCTGCATTATTACTTGTACTCGTTCTCGCAGAAAGTGTCGTTTCCTATGCAGCGGGCTTTGCTTTTAGGTAATGAAGGACTGCATTCAGAATATTTACTTTTTATTTGAAACTGCAAAATTACAGGAGCTTACAGTAGACATGTCATTCATTTTCATAAGCAATCCATATTGTATGACAGCCAAAAAATATTAAATTAAATAATTCTATAATCAAGCGAGCACCTGATTGCTGCATGCACCCGAGGTAACTATTGTTATCACATACAATGAAGAGTACATGAAGCATCATATAAGCACGTGGGGTGACTGTATTCTCTTTTTCTGAGACTTAATTAGAAAGAAATTTAACAGGAATTCTAACTTAGTCAAAAGTGAACTTTTCTTAACAGATCAACAAATACAGTATTAGAAAAACTGTAATTTGTGCAAGTATAATATTTTCGGGAATAATATGGAAATATTGCGTTGTATGTTACTGTCCTGTCATACTAGGTATCTCTAATTAACATAATCATTGAGATTAACTTATGACCATTGAAGACGGTTTTGTGCATTAGCCACTTAATAACTGAAACCATTCCCCCTCGTACATTAATTTACTTTCAATCTAATGAGTATGTTTTGGTATACAGAATCAAATGAAGTAAAGGTACAGTGAAATTTTGAACTGAAACTCCTGAGCCAGAAGTATTTAGAGGCTTTTTACATAATTTTATATTTGTAATGAGTTGAGTTGTTGTTTTCCTGATTAGCCTTTAGCTCCTCCGCCACGACTGGCCGCTTTGTTAATAAGGGATAGTAATCTTTGAACTATTCTTGCAATTGGTTCGTAATATAAATGAACATAACAGTTTTATTGGATATACGCCATTGCAGGTGAATGTTGCCATATTGCAGGAACACCGACAATGAAACAAATACAAGGAAGAAAAGCCGATAAGCTGTAGTCAACAGAAATAAAACATCATCAACGGTCATCAAGAGGGCATGTAGTATGTAAGGATGGTTCTGTTGGGAACAGAGAATTTTCAAGACGATGCTAGCCTCACTCAGTTACTGTATATCATAATAGACACTTTGAATTATACGTATTACATAAATTTTAAAAATGCAAGCAACCGAGCGTGTAACCACATCACTATAGACAAAATCTGCTAGCTGATGATTAGTTTACTGAGTGCTGGTAAACAGTGAAGTCAGAGAAAGGTTATTTAATTTAATTAACTCTGAGGATATTTATTAATGCTGGGACGAACTCAAATCTATACAACGTACCAAACTCGAACTTAATGTAGCAATAGCTCCCTCGAATCCGAACTTGAACTGAACCTTTAATATGGCCCTCGAACCGAACTTGAACTGAACCTTCCTGTTATTCACCGAACTCGAACTGAATTCAAACCAAACTCAAACTTAAGTGTTATCTATTTTATTATTGCAATAAAGAAAAATATTTTACCCTTAACATTTTTTCAGAATAGATGGAAGACATTCTTGTTCATCAATATATAATATACAAATATCAAAACACCAACCTGTTTGGTACGCTGTCCATTTATTTATTTCTAAATATTAGAAAATTAACTTACACACAATATGTGTACCACTTGATTTTCAGTGCCGCACAACATACTAGCTATAGGCCATTCGGAATAAAGTGAGCACTAAAGATTTAACCTTTGAAAAAAATCACTAGCCGTTACTGCATATACATCACCACTAACAAGAGTTACTTTACTGCTTGTATGGTTGGTAGCGATTTATTGTACGTAGTTCCGTGTATTTTCCTATTTGAATACAACATTAGTGAAAGAACATATGACGAACTCGAC
>PNEQ01069981.1:0-13281 GCA_003012365.1 Medauroidea extradentata | reverse complement strand
TATATATATATATATATATATATATATATATATATATATATATATATATATATATATATATATATATATATATATATATATATATATATATATATATATATATATATATATATATAGACACACACCTATTTGTTCGTCAAGGACAGTTCTTTGGCTCTTGCTAGTTTTTACAAGGTGTGTGTCAATGTGAGTTTGGAAATATTTTTTCTTAGGCTCACCATCACCAACTCCAGGCTGAGGTCCCCTCTTTGTTGGCTGTATGTGTTCTGTTGATGTTGAAGAACAAGATGAGTTTCCTGTGTGAACAAATAAGTGCTGTAATTTAGTTTAACAGTGGTATATAAGAATATTACTAAAATTATATGTTGGTATTGCCATATTTTTAAAATTCATACAAAAAAACTACAACCAATTTAATTTGAGCTTGTTTCTAGATGACAAGAAAGGTTCGAAAATCCGTCCATTATATAGACTTCTTGCAATTACCAATTATATTGCCTTCCAGAATTTTTAAAAATGAAAAATTCCCTTAAGCTGTCTGTGAATCTAGGTATTCTCTCCTATAACCTAAATATTTATAACAATGTAAACAAACCTTATCACAAAGTCGGTGAATTTCAAGTGTTAAAATAAATACAATCAATCATATAATTAGTAATTACTTGGAGTAGAATCATCTTTGTGTTGATCATCTTCATTTTCCTCCTTCTTGCATGTTTCTAAATGTTTATTCATTCTGACAAATAAACCCATTTAAAGTTTACCACATACTTTGCATATAGCTTTCACTCCCTTCCCTGAGATTTCAAAATTATTCCATACAGGGTCCTTTTTCCTTCCAGCCATCCCAACTCAGATTAATTTGGTTAGATACAAAATTGTAAAATGATTTCTTGTATTTCAGTTCCCGATCAGGTTTTTAAAAATTGTGGAACAAGGCCTCAACAGACTTTAAACACACAACTTGCAAGCGACCTGTCTAAGAGTCCAAATGACAGTGTTGGCACGGCTGCAAGTGGCTAGGGAAGAGCTGATAAGAGAGTGACATCATCCTTTGTCAGCATTCCAAACTGCCCACTTCTATCTTATCTTGGCCTAAGTAATTTCCTTATATCTAACATGCCCACAGGCAAGGCTGGCTTGCATCCTTCTCTCCTTCGTGCCCTTCTTTTCAACTACCAGCTTTTTTCCTTCATACCCTTCCATGGTGGTTGGATTAACCTCCATGTTTTTACGCTTTTCAGCAAGCAAAACTGCATTTATTTAGTAATTCATGATTATAATCCTACCCAAGACATAACATGATGTATAGTAATTTGTTTGATTTTGGAGCACATTTTTATAGCAAATTATATGATTATAATACTTCAGTACTGTATTGTATAAATGAAAACTATTTAAATCCAAAAAAAATCTGATTTAAATTCTAAAAATTGGATTTAAATCCAAAAAATCTGATTATTTTGATTTTTTTGAAAAAATCACAATTTTTATAAACCCTGGCTTCAATGATGTCTACCTCTTCTTGAACACTAAATACAGTCTGTCCACCAGCAGGACGATGGTACTTATTGTGAAGAGTTCCTATTGAGATGTCGTATTCTTTTGAATTGAGATGTCATATTCTTTTGATGCTTCTTTTAGTGATAACTCACCGTCAGCAATCTTTTTCAAAGCATCTTCCAGATCTTCTGGTTTGTAGTTTTTGTAATTTCTACTCCCTAATTTCTTCTTGTAGTTCCGATGCATTGTGCTATGTATGCTAACATCAGTTATAAACTTTCAACTGGTAGAAACGTCCTGAAACAAAAGAAAAGGCCACATTCATAAGTATCCTAATCACTTAACCAAAAGCACGAGGCATAGATCCAAAAGAAAATGTTAGATGAAAAAAATACTATTCATGTATTACTGTATGCAATCAGCCAATTTACCACAAGGGTTTCAAAGTCACCCCATGCTGTTAAAATGGCTGCCATATTTGAAATAAAATTTTAAAAGGGATGCTATTACCATCAATGATGTATGAAAGCATATATTTTTAGTCTAAACTATCTTCAAAATTTTTTGTCTAAAATAAACACTTAGGAATACAGGAATTTTGTAAAGTACTTACCTCAGTGTTTTTTTTTCTGAGAAAACAATGGATTCGAGAGACTGTTTAGAGTTCAATGTAAACAATTTGCTAATAGTTGAATAGCCTGATCTTCATTGTTGCCAACTTCAGACTTACAAGTTGCTCAGAGTTCAGATTTCATAGAGGAGAGAATGACACCAGATTTCAATCTCACCCCATCTTACGTTACCTTACAACTTTCATTTAGTTTGTCAAGGATCTGAGAAGGGGCATCTGGCTCATAGTCACTGTCTGTAACACTGTCACTGTTGCTAACTGCATACACCACTAATTTCCTACAGGTTATACAAAGTTTTGTGCATGGTAAAAGTTTCACAGCTGTCTGATATTTTTTTTGTAAATGAAACTGAAACAACTTTAAGACCTTTGATAATATTTCTTTTGTGTTTTTTAAATGGATCATAACAAATTCTCTGACGATCTTCAAATATTGTAAGATATTTACACCTGTGCTGAAAACATACATTTTCAATATTTTCACAACCAGTTCTCAACCTTAAAAGTTCCTGTTCTCTTTCACCAAACTCAGAAAAGAGCATAAAAAGTTTTTGTTTACTTACTGTATGAGGTGAACAGTCTTCTTGGAGATGCAATCCAACTGAGCACTTATTCATTTTTTTAAATTACTGTACACAATACAAACATTAGAAAAAAGTTTTCAGAAATTCATAACTTCTAGAAATAACACCTTTTCACATTAGAAGCCAGTGAGACACTGGCTGGCTAGCACTCAAGAAGGCAACAGTTTACTTATCAGAACACATATTTTCTGCTTAGCTCAGCAGGAGAGAGCCAGCACAGCTAGAGATAGCAGTGAAGGACTACTTAGTGTACAGCAACACTTTCCTCTCACAGGTTGAAGAACAGGCCATTGCATAAATAAATGCTGGACCAACCAGACCACACATTATATACAAATTTTTTAACATAGTTAAAAACAAACCTGGACAAACATACATACAAGATTGGAAGTTTCACCAACTAGATGGAAACCTGACCCTAAAGCGAATTCACTAAATAACACTTAATAATTAATATATACCTACTTTACATAGAGTATTGAAGGCATAAAATATTAATATAGACAGCACAAAATTAAGAAGTCTCAAAGTCTAGTGCAACAAAATCTTAAGGATAGCTAAGTAAATATTTATAAAGTAAGAAAACATTGATATTTAAGTTTGTAAATAGGCCTATAAATGAAATCATGATACCTACATGTTGTAATGCAAGTCTAATGAAGTTTTCTCTACTATATGGTGGGTCATTAGTACTTTAAAGTACCACTTCGTACATGAATTTTTCTATGATACACAACAATTTTTTATTGTAAAACCACAAAGAACGCCCTTTTCAGTTCTCAAATATAGTTTGGTTATGTTAATGTGCATTTAAAAATAAATTGTATTTGTTTTATGTGGTTTCTGAGTTACTGGTATTGAGTGTACAAACGTGCAAAATAGCTTAAGTTTGTATTGTATGTTCACTGGAACTTTTTTTTTTAATTAAGTTACTTCTCTGTATACACTCACGTTGTACAAAATATCAGCTTTCATTTGCCATATGAATGAGCCAGATAGTATAAAAATTGTAGGTTTTATAGAAATTCAAGTGTACAGGTGCACATCACCGGACAGCAACATTCACACCAAAACAGAAATTTTCGAAAATTTCTTATTTGTTCATTTTTCATCAAAAAAATCTAAAATAATTCACTTACACCTATCTTAGTCATGTATGAATGAAAAAATTTTCAACAAAATCTGAGACGTTGAAGCAGGGTCATGTATTTAAATTCGGTGATTTGAAATGAAATGACCCATTTTTTTACTTTTCTAGTACATTTTCCACATTTATCATCTAACAACAATTTCACTCGTGGAGAACTAGGTGCATCAAATTGGTGGTACCATCTTGCACTTAAAATCTCAAAGTAACTACTTTTCCCTGACCCGGACACGTGCGCACACCAAATCTTCTTGCAGAAGTGTAATCTTGTCCACACGTCAATTTAATATATTCAACACGCAGGTAATTTTAAGATCATGGTTTGAACACTATTTTTCAGTTTCAGATGTAATAAACCTGTGTAATTAGCAAAAATTTTATGGATGCCAAGTCCGACATTCACTTAGTGGCGGCCATGTTTCAAATGCACTATATTTCGAAATTCAGTTGTAATTATCAAGCCATGACTAACAACTGTATTCAAATATTGTGATACTGACGTAACGAAAATTTGTACCCTATGCAGGAAAAATTTGCCACCAAAACATGTGATATAAAGAAAAACTTTAACTGCATGTCCTCTTGGATTATTTGTACTTCTTTGTTTTAGGAAAATCTGATTTGGTCAATCACTGAATGAACTGTCGGATAATTCACATCACATGTTCATGTAGTTTTATAAAAAAAAAGGTGAAATTTATATTCACGCCTTATAAACATAATCTCAGTTTGTTAAATAATGCGGACATATATATCCACGTTTCAAAATCATGCAACACATTTTCACTGTTCACTTCCAACGTTACATAACCTAATCCACAAGACTACAGAATACTGGCCAATGTAAACATTACGTTGCGAGGACGAAACAAAATAGACAAAGGAATTTTGGTACGGCCGAACCGAAACGGAAAATGGATATACTGAAAAATCATTCGCAGTAACTACAGCATTGACGTGTTAGAATTGTAAGTTACTTTGAGAAAATAAAACGTTAGATTTGTTTATGATGTCCCCAACATATTTTTACAGTGATAATTATTACTGAACTAAACTTTTGGTACTTTCACAAATAAGAATGAGAGTATCGTACAACCCTAAATATTTATTGACAAGTGTGCCAAGAAACTCGTACGTTTAATAGTTTGTCAGTCATTCAATAACTCGTGAATCAACTGTACGGTTATGTCGTCCTCTTACCATAATTATAGTAACGAATGCATGGCGTGATAGATTGTGTTGGTGACGTCAGTTAATATTACATATTTGTTAATAAAAATTTTTTTTAAGTGATAGACTGTTAAATTTTTATGTGAACGACAGATAACAAAGATTTTTTTTTGTGCAAGATCACGGTGCCTGGCGATTGGCAGCCAATGAATGAGTTTGTTTATAATTTGCTTTGTTTATTCTAAAACTCGGGTAAGAGTGAACGGAGAATAGCTAGTATAGCTACGTACAAGTAGTGTGCTAGCCAATAGTATGCTCCATGACTGTTCAGTCGATACAAGTTTGCTGCAAGTCGAGGTGAACAAGAAACTGTTCACCTTATTCAAGAAAGATGCCAGTGTGTACTAGGCTTATGTACCTACTCACTTAAAAGTTTTTAAATAAAAAAAAAGCTGGTTATGTTATGTATACGTACTTTTTTCAAATTTCATTACAGTCCAGTTACACTGGAAGAGGTTAGGTACTCTTTACTGAGAGCAATGTAGGAAACATAAGAGACAGTTCCAGTGTTTCAGGCGCATGTATGCAACCCACATTAACACCATATAAATTGAGGCTAAATTTTCTATCTCTGTGATAGAGTATTAAACATATCAACTTCTTCACGGTTTATCACAAAGTCACTGTCATTTCTTATTTTCCTGTGTTCACCAAAGTCAAGTGTAAAGAATGGTTGGCTACAAATTTTACGAAACTTTTTTTTGTAATTACTACGTTCGTAATATAACAGTTTGTTGTACTTGATTTTGCAGAACACAGCGAAAATAAGATCGACTGTGTATCTTTGATAAACTGTGAAGATAATGTTGATATGTGTAATAGTCTTATTACTATAGTGATAGTAAAATGAGCCTTTATTTATATGGGGTTAATGCGGGTTGCATACATGTGCCTGAAACACTGGAACTGCCTCTTAATAGAAATTAATAATCCAACCATATATGAAACTGGAGATTGCCAAAAACTGAAACGTAAATGCCATAACACAATTTTATTCTCAAAAGGGATTCAACACAGAAGCTTAACTTTTTTTAATGAACTACCTAAAAAGTATAATATCAATAAAAAATGACTTAGAATTTAAAAATGAACTCAGGAAATATGTATGTTTATTATAAATGGATGGGCTTTAGAAACATTTTGAGTTAGTTGAAAAATTAGAAATGGTGTTAAAAAAAAAGTTAAGCAGACAGCAATATAGGCCTATGTGTTTTATTGAGAATGCCCCAAATGTGCATTATGGCATTTACGCTGACTTAACGGACAGAGGTATTTTTAATGAATTATAATAATATAGGCACATACACAATCACAACAATTTTTTTTTAGTCAGTATGACTGACAGACTTACAAGAATGTGTTAAGTAAACTTGTTGAAACAAACGTTAGAAGATTAAAAATTTTTTGTTAAATCACACTATATACATTAGAGTATTTATTTTTGTATCTTCAGTGCACAATTTTTCCCTCTGTGGACAACAAATATTCTTGCAGGAGATGTATACGGAGGATACAAAAAGTTGTAATAGATTTTTTTGCTCTATTGATTTTAAAGTAAGTAAACTTCGTAGTCAGTTGGTAGACATGAACTGAGAAATAACATACACCTGACAATAATTATTACAAATATCCTTTACTTTTCATAGACTGGTCATGGGGGAGACACATTCACCTCAACACACAACTTTCATCAACCTTTATGCAAGGATCTGGGTACCACATCCATAGATAGCAGGAAGTGGATAAGATTCGAGAGTGTAGGAAGTGGCAGGGTGCACTTGACAAAATAAGGAAAGAGGAGGTTAGGGACCTGTTGGGAAGGGAGACAGTTGGTGGTTTGGAGTGGGTCAGAGTCGAGCAGGAAGGGCAGAAATAGTTGGTGTAATTATTGGGGTTCTGAAGCAGAGAAGACTGGCGATAGCAGTAGAAGAGGCATAGAGAAGGAGAGTTGGGGCAAATATAGTAGGATTAAAACCGAACATGATGCTATAGAAATCATGGTTGTAAACTGTCAGAGTGTGTATGGCAAGATTGTCTCTTTCTGGGGTCAGGTTGAAGGATACGGGTCACATGTTGTAGTAGTAGTGGAGACGTGGTCGGCAGGGAGGTGCTAGATAGTGAATGTAAGTAGGACAAATTCATAATCTTCAGAAGAGATAGGGAAGGAAAAGTAGAGGACTAATGGTGTGTATATGGGAGGGGTTAGAAGGGTTGGTGGAATGGATTAGTGAAGAAGTGATGGAAGTTAAAGTAATAGGCATAGGTAGAAGTATCACATTACTGGCAGCATACAGGTAATCAGGGAAAGGGTGGGTTACAATTGAGGGGATAAAGGACAGGCTTGATACTCAGGGACAAGCAGTGGGTTGTTGTGACAGGAGACCTCAATATGCTGGGTGTACAGTGCATTGAAGGAGTAGAAGGGATGGGTAACACGATGCAGAGTATGGCAGCGTAGTTAGTGAACAGAGGTTTGGTGCAGGCAGTAGAGGGACCTACTAGATGGAATGAAGAGGGGAAGGGGTCCGTACTTTATGTGATGTCAGTCGGGCCTGGGACTTATTGTTTGTGCAGTGGTACTCAAAGGGATCAGTGATCACAACATTCATGTAGTGGAGTTGGAGATTGGTGGAAAAAGTGCCACAACCAAACGTGTCCACTAAAATATCTTATGGGACAGTCCATGGAGGTAGACATGTGATACTGTAAGGTAGTTTTCTACTAAAAATAATATTACGTATTTTTTGATGAAACATAAGAATGTTGCTTCAATTTTACTTGTTATATTTACTTAACACTGGTACATAACAAACCTTTTATTATTAATTTTTAAATGTTAAGGGAGATTAAATAACACCTTTCAATGAGAGTGATCCAAATGTATTTCATGGAAGCAATATTTAACAATCTGCTAAAATAGTACATGTTATCTTGTTGTAAAATGAAAAAGAAATACTGTATGTCTGTGTGTTTTGGACTAGTAAATGAAGGGCATTACAGGCTTACAGCTACTACAGCTCGTGCTACATTCTTATTCAAACATAAAATTATGAAACTAATTTTACATAAGGTCTTTCAAATTTGTTATGTAGAGCCTGCTTTCCATAGCTGCCTGTAGAAATGACATTTGCTTATGTAAAATTCATGTTTTTTAAATCTGCTGATTCACTTTTAATGTTTCTATTTCGCTTATTAACAAAGCGACTGTTGGCTTCTCTTTAAGTTCTTACATTGCTTTTATCTCTTTTTCTGGTGAGAGGTTAGGTGAGAGGGATTTATAGCTCTTTTACAACACTTTTCCTCAAACAAAAGAAGTAACACCTTTAACTGCAGGCATTGTGTGTAGTGGCGTTTAGCAATGTCTCCTTGTATGTATAACTGTGTGATTATTTTCATGACAACTCGTTTTGTAACTTGTAATATACAATAGATCAAAATAAAATTTTAAAGGAATTGACAATTATATTATGTCTTGGGTACCTGTCGGTAATTGATAAAAAAAAACCGTTGTGTGTGTTTTCAGATTTCTGGCTACTGGATATTTCTTCAAGTCTTTGCACTACGAGCATCAGTTAAGTCGATAAACTACCGCAACCTGCATTTGTGACATCTGCCAAGCCATCTGTTTTGAAGGATGAATATCTGAAGATGCCAACTTTGGTAGACTGAGAAGAAATCCCAAAAAAAAATTAAAAAGAATGCGAATTTCCACAATTTCTTGGGTGTAGTTGATGGCAATCACATTAGATTAATCAATGAAAATAATGGTGGTAGTAAATATTTTAACCACAGGAAATTTTCACTACCACTCATGGTTGTTGTAGCCACTCACATAAATGTAAGAGGCCACGGTTAGAAATGTGATTCAAATTAATTTAAAGGCGCATACTTACGGGAAAAAATAGTGGCCTGTAGTGGGGAATTGCTACGCCTAGAACCGTGACTAGTTTAGAACAGTTCCAGTGATTGGTTTGAGTGCATTTGTATCTGTGGTGACGTTGCCCATGATACCGTATCTCAGTAAAGGTCTAGCAACAAAAAAATATTGACAACTATTGCTTGTATATAGCCATGCACTACATAAAGTGTGCTTTTGGTATCCTTACAAATAAGTAGCACATATTTCATTGACCACTCGGTATTGAAGGAGATTCCAAAGACATCGGGAAAGTTGCTGTGTTCTTCACAACTTTATATGAAAACATGATGGTTGCAAATTTGAAAACACCTTGGATTGATTGTCCTCTAGAGGGCATTCCTTTGTGGAGGAAGGGGGAGGTGGTAGAATACCGTCTCAGCCAACCCGTGCTTGTGGTAAGAGTCAACTAATTGGGGTGCGGCCGGAACCTGAAATTTTCTCTGACCTTCAACTCATGTTAGTTCCTTCATCTTATACTTTCTCATAACCATTTTCTTTCCAGCTCACCAGGTCCAATTGTATCTTCTGTCTCTTTATCGTCGTCTTAGGCCAGGGCGGTGTTCTTCCTAATGAGGTCCTATCCTCGCTCATGAGAGCTACCTCTGAATTGTGTGACCGTACGGGTGTCTTTGTTAGTGGTGGTCTCTATTCTTATATTGACCTGCACAGCCATCGGAGAAGTAAATATTTTTTTTTTTTCAAATCAACAGTACAGTAGTTTCTTTTAGCACAGCTATCAGATTTGTTTGGAAGAGGTTGAATGTTACGGTGTTGTGGATCAGGCATTCAGAAATGATGACATAATTTAGATGTTTAACTTCACCATTATCTTAGTAGTAAATTACAAAGGGATGGAGTGTTGCTTGGCTGTTAGTCCAATGGTAAGACTGCACTTCATCCTGTAGCACAAATGAATAATTTTCAGCGAAGTCACATGTAACAAAGACTTCTCCTTCTTTCAAGTTTGATTTACTTTAATTATAAAACTCCTTCTGCATAAGAGAGATGAAAGAGCGAGTTTTCAATTTCAACAAGGCTGCAATGAATTCTTCTATAAATTCATCTTTATCTTTGATGAGTGTCTCTAATGTGCATCTATCTACAGACAACCACTTCTTGTATGTTACTTGATCAACCATTTCATCTTCAAACTTCTGAATCAATAAATCTATTACTTTTGCTGTTCCGGGGCATTCTTTGCAAATATTAAAATAACAATCAGGTGATGGAGGATTACATATGATTTTGTACAAGCAGTTCTGGTAATTTTGTAATGCTCTTTCATCTCCATATAATACAAAGTTATTCATCAAAACGTCAAGATGATGATGAATGCATCCAAAATGAACAAGGCAGACACAAACGGTATGGGTTCCACTCTTCCCTGCTAAAATGCAATTTTGTGGTCTCAATTCGCAACATTTGGAAAATCCGATACAATGTGTTGGGTATTCCCCTTTAAACATATGATACATTTCATTAAGATTTGTCAAAATCAGCCGCTTTTGTACGTGAGTTTTTTGTTCTCCATCCCTGCGAACTGCGACAGCATCTTTCTTGCCAGGTATCATCCTGCTGATATCTTCTCTGTTATAAAAATCAATGACAAGCTTAACTGTTTCTGCATTTAATGTTTTCCCTGGCTTAGGGTTGGGGCTAGAGAGAACACCCTTTTCTTTCACTAATTTTATCACTGCTCTAGCCATATAATCACTAACTCCAAATTCATTAACAATTCTTTTTCTACTCCAGCTTTGATGTAATACTGACAGAAGCATCATTTTCTCGCTTCTACTAGTGAGTTGAGAATGCTAAAGTTTTAATTGACTAATAATTTCCGATTCATCCTTTTCAATTTGTGATTTTTCTGTATCACACTCTGTCGGAGTCCAAATAAATGTATTCTCAAATGTTGCTTTAACTCGTTCAAGTTTTTGTTGAGTTTAAGACTTAGCTTTAAGTCTTTATTTCTTGATCGGTGATTCTCCAACTAGCTCCAATGATTTATTTAACAACTCCAATGATGAATCAATATCTATATAATTAGTCATGTTTGCTACTCTCTGGCATTACAATATCTTCATTACAGCTGTCATGGTTTTTCTAATGTTTTTTATACTGTTTATAAGTTTTATTCTACACCCATCACAAATTTTCATTCCTTACACATCATCTTCACATCCTAAGGAACACATCCAATTAGTTACATTTCTTAGCTTACTGTGTCCTTTTTGTTTGAAAGGATTACAACACTTCAATGAAAAAAATACCCAATCTGTTTTTTTTATCTTGATTAGTCATAGTGAAATAAACACCAAAAACACAGGCTACAACCAGTCATTCTAACATAACCTTGACAGTACTGAAAGTGAATTGAACAAATTCATAGACTCTTAGCAGAGTTTTTAAACTAACAATAACTTAAATATCACTTCAAGACCAGAACTTGATTGGCTCAGTTTAATCAGTGTGCTGACTCAGTTTTTTAAAATCTTCAACAATGCGTAGACTGAAGTAAGATGTTATAAACAAATATGTACTTACAAGTAATAAAAACAAACGTAATCAAATCTCCATGGGTATCAAAACACATAGAAGTATTGATGTGGAGTAATATGAAAAGAAGAAAGAAAGTACAACAAGGAAATAGGAACACTGCCTGTTGATAGCCCTTCCAACTGTCCACACATGTATTATGTCACCATCTACATAACTTTTAATTTTTCTTATGATCCCATCATTTTTCCACCCTGAAATTCGGCACATATCGTACTTACATAACATAAAATTTTTAAAATAAATTCAGTGATGGTGTTTTTCAAATTTTCAAAATTCTAAATTGAATTAAAAAAAAATTAAAATAACTTTTTTCTGAACCTAGTCATGTCGCATATCAAATTGAAGCCCATTCAATGAGCTTTAAAATGAGCTTCCAAACAGCCTTCTAGGACCATTGGTTGCGAATCTACAAGCTTTTGTGTGATACAAAATGTCACAAAAATTGGCTATACCTGCTATTTTAAAAATTTTTTTATAAAAAAACTACAAGAAAAATAATTAAAATAAGCATATTTATAATATATTAAAATGGTATAACTAATATACAAAAAAATCATGTAAATTTGAGACGTAGCAGTTAACACATTGAACACTGTGCGCTAGTACAGTACATAGTTATATTTCCTACAGAACTGGCCTATTTTACCAGTTTTAAACATTCTGTGTGTTTTTTGTGAAAAATTTTGAGATGCATAACATTAATATTGTTTGAAAGATTATTCTTTCCTCTTTTAGTTGATATATTTTGTATAGAAAATATAATTAAATAAATTTTAGTTACAAATATTTTGAAAATGATCAAAATTCAACTAAAAAAATTTCTAACAACATTTTTTGCAATAATTTAACCATATATATTTTTTTCATGCTGCTGATACAGTTTCAATTGTAAGTATTACCATTTCAATCTTCAATGTGGTACGTCGACACACACACTCGCACACACACACATGCACACGCACACACACACACACACACTCTCTCTCTCTCTCTCTGTCTCTCTCTCTCTCTCTCTCTCTCCTGTGTGTCAACAAACATACATACACACACACACACACACACATATATATATATATATATATATATATATATACACACACACACACACACACACACACACACACACACACACACACACACACACTTTTACATATGAGACAAAGTCCATGTTACTGTGTTTGCAAATGTGTAAATTTTACTTCAGGTTGAATGGAAGCATTTTAGTATGTGTGTATATATTTATTTTTACACAAACACACACATGCACATACATACACATTCACGTGTGTATGTGTGAGTTATGCATAAGTTCACTCTGAAAGCTATTTTTGATGAAATTGTAGTCACATTTACACAGTAGAAGCAAAAGTGTATTTTACATTATTTTCCTGCACATCTAAATGTTATAGGGGTGGGCGAAGCTTCGAAATTTCGAAGCCGAATCGAATATTTTCATTATTCGATATCATATTCGAAATAAAATTTTTACTTCGAACTTCGAAAATATTGCCACCATTTTCTGGTGGTTATAAGTCATCTTAAAAATTGTTGTTATTTGGCCAAAACTTGAAGATGGTGTCGAATTCACGTTATTATAAAGGTTCAAAGATTTTATTTCAAACTAACCACACACATGGCTAGTGGACCATGAAAACATAACCTTAATAGCGTACATACAAAGCAGCCAAAACGGCCGAAACTAAACCGT
>PNEQ01069980.1:0-13280 GCA_003012365.1 Medauroidea extradentata | reverse complement strand
TGAAAACACTGACACAACGTAGCTGTCTGCAGACCAATAACATGCATTAAATATTAAAATAGCGGCATTCTTATTGGCTCAGTCAAATAGGGCAGTAGCTCCACGTACAAGGAAAAGCCAGTAATCTTTTGATAAGTTGAACGTATGTTGAAGCCTAGCAAATAGTCAAGTTTTCCCGCGATAAACCATCATCTCTATTGATGGTACATTTAATTTATTGTTTGTTTATTGTGATTCTTATCGATACTTAGTGACCCCAGAGTTCAATGCAAGCAGGTTACGAGAAGAGTTAACTACCTGTACGACCATGGTGTCCACCCACAACATCTCAGCGCGAAGATGAGCTCTCAGCCTTCTCCTACTATCTGGGCCAAGAACACTGCTTCCAATATTCATCTACAACACTCCGTATACATATTATAAGCTGTTCGGGATAAGGTGAGCACTCACAAAAGCCCTGCTAAGTTTTTGTTTTCAACAATTCGTATCTTTCCACGTGTAACTGCTAACGACGGGAAATGTCTAACCTCTCTGGATGTGTGCGCATGTAAGATAAATTGTGCAGTTGGAAGTAACCAACATAGTTCGATAGAAATATTTACTTAAATATATTAAACATCATTTCGTCGAATTCGGTAGATTTTATCACAATAATGTTTAATTTGAATACGAAAATATACAGGACTATATACGGCAATTCGCTGCCAACTACACAATGAGTCATGTAACTATTGTTAATTTAGAATTAAGTACAGTAATGGCTAATGATAATTTTTTTAATGTTCAATCTTTAGTCCTCACGTTATTCTGAACAACCCATAATCTGCGTGGGTGATTAGTAGACAAAGGAAACATTCGCGGGTTCACTGACATGTAGGCTAGCCTGCAAGAATATATGTGAACTGAAGCAGACAGCAGATGCTCATTAGCTGTGTGGTAAAAATTATATAGGTCTGTATTAATTCCATTTCCATTATTGGCTCAGAGACTTCCAGGAGGTGTCAAATAAGTCAATGACCAGGTACTAAAGTGACGCAAACTTACAGTTGATGCAATTCTTGCTTGTGTCCAAATGAAAAAGCGCGAATTTCTCAGGTCTCTAGTGATTAGTAGTTACTAGGGTGATGGTGATGCATCCATCCTGAGATTCCTAAACCCGGATCCTGCAGTGACACAGAAATCGACTACATATCGGAGCAAGAGGATTGGTTGATTTCCCCCCTCCCCTCATGGCCAGATGAAAAGGGCCTCGCCTCCCCTGGTTTTGTAGTTGACGTTAGATATAAACATTGCAGTTTTACAGGAACAAATCCGGTGCAATAAAATAATCAATCCATGGAGTGGGAAATACACCAACAGAGCATACGACTAAAGGCAGGTGGATAGTACAGTATTGTCGCGCAACATGAGTCCCGAATCAGTCTTGCCACTTACCCTCCCCCGACCATCTATTACCATCAGAAAAGAAGAAGTCGGCGCCTATGTGCCGTGATATGCCAGCGTTGCCTATAACTAAGCGGTTGCTAAAATATTTTCCTACACAGACGTAACATTTAACACGGCCCTCCATACTGTTCTCCCTTTTACAGCTATGCAAAATAAAGGCTCAAACAGTTTAAGGGCACCGTCTACCCGCGCGTGAGAGGCTCCAACGCGACGGAGCAGTAAGGTCGACCTTGAAGCCCGCATTTGATGCCGCGTCGCCTCAACGATCCTAGCGCTGAACTACCGTGCAAAGTTCCCGACGAACGGTTTTTACTATGGGACACTAAGCGTTGACCATATAATTTTATTGGTGGAAATTCTGCAACTAAGCTGAGTGCAGGCCGCATTCTGAGTTTCACATACATTCGGTTAGTACATTATGAAGTACGGAAGTCTGAAAAGGCCGTTTTTAGCCATGTTGGAGGGCTTATAAATAGTGCTATTAATGACCGTTGTGTCTTAACAATGAGGTTCCGACCTTGACTGAAGTTTGTTTTCTTTTCATACGTTGGCACAGTGTGCACACGTGGAATATATTCGTAGAAAAACCTGTTTACGAACACGCTGCAACGCATTTGAAGCGCGGGGTAGGCGGCCGCCTTAAGGGCGCGGTTCACCTGTTTTCGACGTCTTTTTTTATTTTATATTTGACATATATAAAACAAAAATTAATAAATATTTGTATTTTTTTAATATTTTAAAAATATTTAAATTTTCAATTAAAAATTCAGCATTTTTTATTAAATACAAAAATATTTTATTTTTTGTTTTTAAATGTGTCATTTCATAGCCTACAACATTGTTATACACTGTGAATTTTTTCTGTTTGGTAAGTCAGTTGGTTTTAGTGGCGTACATAAAACCGTAACGTGCAAATTTTGACGTTTACGACTCATTACGCGAAAACTATGAGATATACAACAATTTTCTAAGAGGCAGATTTAGTCACAATTTACGTCTAAAATAAGAAAAAATATCAGGTACAAATATAAAAATTTAAAAAGACGTTGAAAACTGAGGTGACCGCGCCCTTAAGGCGGCTGCCTGCACAGGTCGCCGAGAAGTGTGCAAGTCTTCGGCCGGTAGAATAACTCTCGAAAACTGCGCGGGTGATGTCTTCTTTTTAATGCCTTGCGTACACATACACAACTATATAAATAAGCGTTAGATTTTGAACTATGCTGCCCACAAATAAAATACTATCGTCACCACTTAAAGTTCCATAGGAAAAAGGATAATATAGGCCATTCACGATAAAGTGAACACTGCATAAAGTTTTCTTTCTGCTGTTTTGCAGTTATCTTTACTATCTTTAATATGAAGACTCCCATGTAACTAAAAACCATTGTAAACGTTTCAACATTCTCAAAAGTGAACATCTATTGACGCAGTAAAACATAGTTTTAATTAATTACAAACTCTGCTGAGTGTTCAGTTTATAGTGAACAGCCTTTAGTAAAGTATTGCACGCCAGTTCAGTAGCTTGCACGGAGAGGCGATAATGCATTGCATGGTAATCTTACCGCTCCTGCCTCACACACTCAAACATTTGCCTATCTAGGGAGGCGCTTTCAAATCACATGATGTTCATAAGTTGCTCTTGGCACTTTACGTGATCGACTCCCACATTTTAGTTTTAATTACGTATTTGTTGATTTTTGTCTTATGAATATAGTTTAAAATTATG
Source organism: Medauroidea extradentata (assembly GCA_003012365.1). Taxonomy (NCBI): domain Eukaryota; kingdom Metazoa; phylum Arthropoda; class Insecta; order Phasmatodea; family Phasmatidae; genus Medauroidea; species Medauroidea extradentata. Next base: position 10,108 of record PNEQ01069980.1, on the reverse strand, counting down.
AACTTTGTTAACACAAACTCCCGCAAATTTGCACGGAATGTGCTGTCATTAATTTTTGAGAGTTAAAATGAAAACTAAGGCATGTTAAATGGCTTCAATTATTTTTAAAATTACAGGTCCCGATTTATACCCTGCGCGTTGAATGGTACAAATAGTAAAGTACTCTCACTGTTAAATTAACTTATTTTATAAATATATCAAACTAAACGGTTTTTTGGACATACGCCATTGCGAGCGAATGCTACCGAGTTGCAGAAAAGCCCCACAGTAAATATAAAAGCAAATAAAGAAAAACCTGTATTAGCTACTGTCAACAAACATACAACATACAGACAATTCAGGTAACGATGACTAGAGACATGCAAAATTCGCGTTATTATTTGGTAGCAGACTAAACTTCACTTTCCTATACATAACAGAGCATAATGTGCTATTCAATTGGCCACGTACTTTAAGTGTTGACAATTACGTGTGTTACGTCTTTACAGAGGTTGGGCCTCTCTACCGTGTAAGCATTCTCCGCGGCAAGCCACGACAATACCGGCCAGCGGGAGACGTCGAACGTGCATATAATCACTTGGAGTCTTAGTCAGCTGTCAGAAAATAACGCGAATTTTGCATGTCTCTAACGATGACAACACAGATGACAGACAGAAATGTATGTGGTTACAGACGGCACAATAAAAATAGTGACGACAGATGCAACGTTTTCAGGAACAGATCTGTTGCCGTCTTCAGGAACATATCTAGACTAAAGAACTCCAGCAAGATTTTCTGGAGTTCATCTCTATTGTGTAGTCTATGCTCACATCCATTCGTGTCTCTGGTAATATTTCAAAAATCACAAAATGATATCCTTTGTTAAAAATAAATGACATGGCCATAGCTACCCTAACTTCATGCAGTGGTCTTGGTAATATATATGATTAGTGCACAGTTATGACTAAACAAACAAGATTTTACTGCAAGCAAGGCAGCTTTATTGTTCGCATTGTCGTATTATCAGTTCAGTAAAATTTAATTTGGTCGATAAGTTATAAGGAATTTCTAATATAAGTTAAGCTGAATAATTTAACTTCTTATGTTTCAACGGTGACCTTAATTACGTGGCGTGTGGAGAAAGCGCATCAAACAAACTGAATATTCGAGTTGCACCGAAGGATAACGAACGACCTTGATACTCTGTAGACAGTCATGCAGTTTTATAACTACAGAGCGGAAATGCGAAGTGCTGCATCACGTCAACGTCATTGGAGAAGTAAATGTCTTGATGCACTTCTAATTTAGTTAATTGGTGCATGGGGTTGCCTCTGTTCTGCCAATTAAAAATTTCATATGATTTCGGCAGGTATAGCCAACAACACATTACAGCCTTTCTTTTACCCAAGTTATCTTAAACAACATGACTACTAACATCGTAGCACATATAGTTCGAGGTTTCTTTGTATGGGGTTTGTCTCATAGGCGCAACTAGAATGAACCTTTGGGGAGGGCAAAATTTTGTGAATATAGTTATATTCAAGCTACACCTACCTGTAATCAGTAACGTAGTGAGAATTTGTGGATTTTAGACGGGGAAGGATGGCTAACCTGAGAATATTATAAAGGATCACTAACCACATCTTCAAGCTGTTTTGAAGTTTGGAAACTCAAGCCTAGCCAAAGTTTAACTGTTACTATCTGCCTGAAACTCAGACCGACCTTTCTGGGTCGTCGCATCACGGCTCTGTAGTCAAGCCTAGACAGATGCAATCCAGTGAATCCTACGAAACTGGTGACCTCCCTAGGGTAAAATTTCGGATTTCAAGGTGCAAAATAGTGATATTTTAGCAGTTTTAATAGCTAAACATTGAATATTCTACTGGTAACAATATCACTAATTATTAAACATTAAATTAATTGTAACTTTAAGACCTTGGTTGGTTTGGGGGGGGGGACGTGCGCTAGTGCCCCTCCCCCCTTAGTTGCGCCTATGGTTTGTCTTGTAGCAAAACTGCAGTTTTTATACTAAAACTTATAAGTGAACTTCAAAAGAATATGAGTTTATCCACGTGGCAGAATACGTGGATATACAGCTTCGGAAAACGTAATTTTTGAGCTGGAAAGGAAGCCTGCGGTGGACGAACAGTCGGACCATTCGCTTCCCACCAAGGCGATTCGAGTTCGATTCCCGGCGGGGTCGATCCCGTATTTTCACATGTGGGAATCGTGCCGGGCGATGCCGTTGGTCGGCGGGTTTTCTCGGGGATCTCCCGTTTTCCCCGCCCTTCATTCCGGCGATGCTTCACACTCTCATGTCACCCCTCACCAGCCTCAACGTAAAATGCTTACCAAAATCTCTCTCACTCACTAAACTGGAAAGGAGAGGAGGTATTTCATTTATGATTTCCGTCTCCATTAGGAGACAGGATGATTATGGGACAGCTTTTAAGTGACAAACTTACAAATCCACAGTGCATTACGTTTAGTTCCGGATCACTCGTAGTACTGTAAACTAATGTAAATATCATACGTATTGCCGTATTATAAACATTCAAGTATCATCTAAGAGTCTCCAATATTGTCGACTATTCCGTTGCGGAGAAAGTCGAGAATAGTGTTTCTTCCAGGCAACATTACGGAGGACTTCGCTCTCCTGGACTTGTCCACTCGCATCCCTCCTTCCCCTCTTTTCCGAAGGTAAAAGGGGAAAATTTGTATAAGGTTACAGACAACACTTTTCTGTATTATCTCACCATCCATGCCTCCTCCAAACCAGAACCCCTTCCCTACCCCACCGAAACTTAGAACTACCCTACCTTCCTCCCCATGGAGAAAAATATCTGAAAGAAATATAGGTCGAGAAGGGAGTTCAACTGGTGTTTTCCTGCATTGCTCGCACTGATGAATGCCTATAGTCTATACTGTAGTTAGTAAATATATTATCTACCTCTGATGATATTAGTAGCATATTTTGTGAACATTGTTTTGTATTCCTACATTTCATTGGTTACAAATTCCTCGCAGAATAATGAAAAATTGTTTTCATTCTAAATAGATTCCGTGAATATGTTAGCCGAATTTACAGAGTACGTAGTTAACACACGTGTGAGGGTGCGTGGACGTGTGTGTTATTTGATTTATGAACTGGCCCCGTTACTTGAAATTGGTATCTTCTAATACGACAATATTTCCATTAAAATATTTCTAATTACGTACTTGTTTTATTTTTCAGTACAACCACTGTAGTCTACTTCTATTGATCTTATGACTGGCGTGCAGGGTGTAAAATCAGGAACTGAAGCCGTCTGTACTTCATTTATCCAAGCGGATAACCGCCCTCTTTGAGTTGAACTCTCAGATAACTTTTTCTTTAATGAATTCAATGGACGTCTAAAAGTCACCCATGACAGCACGCTATCTTCAATTTTTCAAAACGTAGTTTTGCTTCAGATCATGAAGCTTTAGCTGTAATTATTTCACATTCAACTGCTATACTGTGTGAAACTAAGAAATGTTTGATAATTTACGCAATGATTTGTTATTTGTGTATTCCCATTTGACTTAGCCAATGAGAATTCTGGTACGCAACTGGTGCATGTTGAATAGTTCGAGATCAGATTAATCCTGTCAAATGATTGGCATCCAATAATTTACAGTGTCTTAGAAAGTGCTCTATGTTGGGACAAAAAATGTTCGCGGTTTGTCGTCATCTTTATTTGTTGCTTAGAAACGTACAAGTACTAATGGTTGTAAAAAGTTTAAAGTTACGTAAAGTTTTCGTGACAAGATTTCCGCATCAATTTGTTTCAGTGTCTACGTATACGCTCTGCTTCGTGGTTACTGACCGGATGTTTAAACCCCCTGCGTCTCTGAGTTCTATCCACGAATCATAGACGTGTGGTGTCGCAGTTTACCCTTTTTCTGATTGCCACAGTCAAATGAAAGACGACTTTGCACAGAAACACTCAGCAAACAACCGTGGATTAAGGGCATGGGCTCGAGTTTCTCGGATTTCGTGAGAAATATTTTTTAAAACCCATACGAGAACCGACATCGCAAAATTGCTTCGTAACTTTGTTGAAAATTGGTTTTACTACGTAATGTAGTTTCTAGAGACAAACTCTATGAAGAATTTTAGCTAATATTTCAGTTAAAAGGAAATTTCGTTATTTACATAACTAGCTTCTATTTTGCTGTCTTCTTTCTCGACAAAATTGGGGCACGTAGTTAAAACCAGTCATAACAAAGTTGTGGGGCGATTTTACGATGTTCCCGTTTATGTTTTTAAAAATAATTATCGTCAAACATGAAGAAACTCGGGCCCATGCCCTTAAAGCTACAGATGTGAACGTAAGGCAATGAAACGAAGCGGTGCAAAATTATTTCTTGAAAACTTCCTGTCACTAGTTATACGTATATGTAGGCCCTAATTAGTAGAGCCATGATTTAGTGGCGAAAAGATTTTTGGCCTATTTGCTTTGAATGCCTTATGTGAACATCTGCAGTTGTGCTTCATGGTCAGCGATTGGATGTTGTAACTCTCGCTTGTCTTGGGAATCTACTGGCAAATCACAGCAGTATGAAGTAACTATAACCTTATTCTGATTGGTGCAGTCAAATGAGAGACGATTCTGAACAAAGACACGCTGCCAATAACCATGAAGCACAGCAGCCAATGTGCACGTAAGGCACTGAAATGGTGCAGATATATTTTCGTAACAAAATCGTAGGTCTAGAGATTAGTAGAGACATGCAAAATTCGAGTTATTTTCTGGCAGCTGACTAGACTCCAAGAGACTATAGGCTATTTCGACGTCTCCCGCTGGCCGATATTGTCGTGACTTGCCGCGGAGAATGTTTACACGATAAAGAGTCCAATCTCAGTAAAGATGTAGCACACGTAAATGTCAACACATAAAAGTTCGCTGAGTAATTGGATCGCAGATTATGGTCTGTTATGTATAGGAAAGTGAAGTTTAGTCTGCTATCAAATGATAACGCGAGTTTTGCATGTCTCTAGTGATTAGAAGTGTACCCTTTTAAATGGCTACTATAGACGGCAAAACTGTCACAATATTCAAACTGCAGCAAATAGACTTACGCTCTTCTAGCCGCCCACTAAAGTATTTCAATATGAGTCACATCATAGGGCTGGGCTTGAAACACGGTCTATTGGCGTACGTGAGCACGACGCCTCGCCGTAGTAATCGCGGTCACAGAAAAAAAAATCAAACTAGGTCACAAGAGCTTGACATATGAGTCACTCTTAGGGAACCTCATCATACATGGACCACTTGACCCCAAACTGGTATGGTATAACAATAATAATCACTTCCTTTTATGCAGCGTTGCTACAAAAATACTGATGAGATTGGTGAAAGAAATTCTTCCAACATCCATTTTAAAAACCTTATCCAACGCAGGTCTGAAGTCAGAGAAAAGAACATTAGCAAAAAAAAAAAAGGTAGGATAGAAGACTGTTCAAAAATAAATAATTCAAGTGCATCCTAATGGAATCGAATCCACGACACAAAAAAATTTAACCAGGCACCCGCTTTGCACAGTTTGATGATTTGTGTGCGAAAAATTGAGTTCAGGCTTTAGACCTGTGTAATCTCTGCTGTAGTTATTGCCATCGTCGATAAGTAATTAATAGAGACTGGTGGTGTGTGTGTGTAATATTTACGTAAAGAAACAAAACATTATAAACGGGGAGAATTCTACCCGCCTGCAAATATTTTGTACGGACAAAGCCTAATGCCTCGCATAAACTTGGTTTTAAGCAAAGACCCTTATTGCATGGTGACAAAGGATGAAATAAAACGCGTATTTAAGACCATGGTACAGTTATGAAGACCTTTATTTCTGAACTCACCCGTGTACAACACTTAGTTCTGAGTCATATATATAAACATTGAACGTTCATAAACAAACGCATAATACGAACACCATGCGAATCCTGGGCTAAAAATGAGAAACGAAAATGTCAGTTACAAAATGTTCTACGAAGACACTTAACATGCACAATGAGGCAACACTGTAGTTAGTCCCCTCTTGCGCTCCACAAAGATCTAAACTTGCCTCAGACTACTACTACCGTTCTGATCTGCACACAATGGGTGCAGGTTAAAATCCCGAGCAGCCCAATCATGATTCTACGTTCACTTGACGTAACGTAAATATTATAACTCGTGTACTTGAAGCACAATACATGACTTACTCCGTGCTATGTAATGTTGCCACATTGGGCACGTAAATTGTCATACAACATTTTACCACTTTTATTTTAGACTACAATTTATCCCTGGATTCGCGTGCTCTACTTATTTTATGTATGTTTCTGGACATACTGTACATATGTTCGTATGTACATATATACACATACATAATTATAAATATTTGTTATGTAATTGAATGAGACGGAATAAGCAAAAAAACAGCTTAATATATTTTCAATTTTAACCTTTTCATTGAATTCTTTTCGCCAAATGATATTTGCTCAAACAGTTAATTTTATAATTGCACAGAGCCAACAGTGCCTACTATAATGAACTTCTTCGGAAATTTATTTATTTTTCTGTTATAAATTCTTACTTGATTCTGAGAAAACTTAGACCCGAGAGGAACTAACGAAAATTTTTCGACTAGTTGCGAAGTAAAGTCATCTAGAATTAGTTTTTACTGTCATTATAACGTTAGTCAATCTTGTAAAGCTAGGCAATAATAGCAATGTTTCAGGGCCCTTACGTCGTCAAATATCCTGTGGTTTACAGACATAAATTTTTAAACTAAGGTAAAGAAAATGACAAGGTTTGAAGCATCGTATTTTATAAAGGGGGTAATTTTTGTAAAACGACCTATTATTATGTACGCGTCCTCCCGAGATGGTAAAAACCAGTTAGTCAAGTATTTTAAAGCAGGGAACATCGTCATATTAAAATAAATCATACTTCCTTGTAATTGAAAATTCATAAATTATACCGTGAATAATTTCGTTCACCCAGCTAACCTTGACTTTATTACAGGATGACAACACTATAAAATGCAGACAGTCTATATGTAGAGGTGATGGTTTATCGCTGGAAAACTTGACTGTTTGCTGGGTTTCAACACACGTTCAGCTTACCAGAAGATTACTGGCTTTAGCTTGTACTTGGTGCTGTTACCCTATTTGACTGAGCCAATAAGAATCCCGCTAATATAAAATTTGATGACTGTTATTGGTCTGCAGACAGCTACGTTGTGTCAGACGTGCATCACCCAATCATATGTGTTATAATTTACTACAGCGTTTTCAAGAGTATGTTGGCACAAAACATTTTCTCGATATACCGTCATCTCTATCTATATGTAAACCTAAGCTTTTATCACAGAATTGCTAGGTGTGAAATAAGAAAAATGACGTAAAGGCTGTATTTGATACAAGATTTATCGCTGGAAAAGTTGACTGTTAGCTAGGCTTTAATATAATATGTCTTGAATCAATATTTGACATCTTTCTTTTGTTTTTGGCGTGATCATATTCGACTAGGCCAATGTTAATTATGGTGCTTCACAACTCAACGTTTGTGAGTCCTCTATAAACAGCTACATTACCATCCTTCTATCTACGAAAACCTTAACCCGCCAAAACTCACTGATAGCACTAAACTTCAAGTGCAGGTTTCGAAATAAAAAAAATGTAATTGAGGGCCCACGATTTTTTGGTATGGTGATCAAAGAAAAATATTCCATTACGTACTTCTAGCTTAGTGTACTGATCCACAGAAAAAATAAGATGTTCATTTTCAGCAAGATGTCAATTTCATCGACTCTGTTGTACTTTGGTGTCAGAATTGCACGTTCACACAATCAGTCAAGAGGCTTCTCACTAATGTAGGATAGAGCAGGATATACATTTTCTAAGAGATCAGCAATTTCCATTACTCCTCCTCCTAGGCTTGCAGGTATGATAATCTGTCCATCAGATTCAGTATATGACCCATCGCCAATTTTGAGTAGAAGATTAGAGAATTGCTCAACAGAGATAACATTTTTAACTGACAAAGATATACAGAGAATATTGTAACACCATCAATTAATACGTAATTAAAAGTTAGTTACTCTTTTCTATAGTACACGCGGGCGAAGCCGCAACGGAACAGCTAGTGTGTGTATATATTTATATAATAGAGAGGAAGGGAGAGTTATTTATATTTATAAACATATCACTATCTCCTGCAGCCGATAGTCGTTCGAGTGCGCCAACAAGAAAGGTACCGTCATGTCATTTCATTTATTATGCAGGTACCCGTTATGCAAACTTGGGCCTCGCTGCTCTTTTAACTTTTCTGGAAGAATATTGATATTTTGATACGATGATAATATTTGTCACCCGGAAACATTGTACATTTCTAACTTATCGTATCTGGTGAAAAAAAATTCCTCTACGATTACTATAGGTACGTCAATTTCGCGGATTTATCTGGCAGCAGCCTAGACTTGTCAGTCCTATACACTCACTGGCCACAATCGATTATCTACTGAATTAAAACTAGGGCCCTGTAGTTTTCGTGAAAAGATTTTGCCCCACTTCATTTCAGTGTCTTACGTGTACACCTACACCTCAACTTCATGATTATTTGGAGAGTGTTTTTGTGCAGAGTCGTTATTAGTTTGACTGTGCCAATCAGTACACGGATATCTGCGACACATCACGTATGTGATTTGCGGGTTTAACCTCCACACGCTGGGTGTTACGGCGTCCAATCACTGACAACATAGCAGAGATGCAGATGTGCACGTAAGGCACTGCAACAAGGTAGTGCAAAAATTTCTTTTCGCGAAAACCACCGGGCCCTACTTATAACCGTACAAGCAGGTTGCAAGCGATAGCACTTCGCATTATTTCCTTATTTACTACTGGCTTGCAGTAGTCAAACGCGTTTCGTAACAGCCGCCAACAAGTCACAGACATGACAATGAAGTATACATAGTTGGAGTTCAACCTGACCTGGAATGTATCTGTGAAATTTACGTACCTCTACCGATTACCACTTCTTACATACAGTATACATGTATATACGTATGTTTCTATACATATATACAGTCTGTCCAGAAACTTCCACATAATAATGCGAATCCTGGGATTAATTGGAGAGGAAAATGACAGTGGCAAAATATTGTTCGGTAAACATTTAACGCGCACAATGTGCCGTATTCAATTGAGATACATAGTGATTAGATACAGGAAGTTTTCGCGAAATTATTTTTGCGCCATTTTGTTTGTGTCTTACGTGCGCATCTGCAGCTCGTCTTCGTGATCAGTAACTCGCAGCGTTTTGGTGTTCTGTCCGCTAATCACAAGCGTGTGGAGTAAGTGAGTGAGAGATTTTGGTCAGCGCTTAAACATCGAGGTGAAGGGTGACATGAGGTGAGTATGGAGCGGCGCCGGAATGAAGGGGCGGGGGAAACTGGAGATCCCCGAGAAAACCCGTCGACCAACGGCATCGTCCGGCACGATTCTCACATGCGAAAATCCGGGGACCGACCCCATCGAGAATCGAGCCCGGATCGCCTTGGTGGGAGGCGAGAAGTCTGACCCCTCGACCACCGTGGACCCACAAACATGTGGAGTGGCAGTTAAGCTTGTTCTGATTGGCACAGACAAATGTAAGACGACTTTGCACAAATACACACCGTCAATAATCATGAAGTAGAACTGCAACTGTGCATGTAGGTCACTGAAACAAAACATCATACTTCTGAACTCAATCCGGAAGGTCAATTTTCCATTTGCAGTTAATGTTGATTTGTCGTCACTTCACACGTTCAACGAAACAACCTTCGCGGCAGTTGTACGCTCCTATTATTGAAATAGAGGGATGGTTGCTATACTCATTGTTCTTGATTGATGTAGGTATATATGAATTTGTACATACCTATACATAGAGCCACGATTTTATGGCGAAAAGATTTTTGCAACATTTGGTTTCGATGCGTCATGTGCACACCTGCAGCTCTGCTATATCGTCTATGATTGGATTATTTTACTCTCACTGGCTTTGTCAAATTATAGACGTGCAGACTCACAATAATCTTATTCTGATTGGTGCAGTCAAATGAGAAACGTGTCTGAACAAAGACA
>PNEQ01069979.1:0-13280 GCA_003012365.1 Medauroidea extradentata | reverse complement strand
CGTCACCAATGGTTGTGCACAGGGTAAACAGATGTTTCTCATTCGATTAACCTCTTACCTTAGGTGTCTGTAGTTACCCCACAACGTCAAATAGGCAGGGCTATAAATAAGGCCCAGGAGTTGTCGCTGTTAGTGGCAGGGACAAACTTAAGACTGCTTTTCGCGTGGACAGCTATAGCTACTTATCCTGCTGCAGAATAAGTTCAACTAGCCGCTTGGACATTCTAACACTTGATGACTGAAGTACCAATCTTGTGTACAAAGAGGTTTTTCAACTATAGTAAATATTATCAGTTACGAATAATACTCGCGAGCAAAGCCGCGGGGGAACTGCTAGTAGAATTATAAAAGTAAATACAGCCCACCACAGCTCTATTTTATGTAATTTTTTATATTTATAGTTATCAGTAGTGAACATGGTCCTCCGGGCCGGATTTCTTACGTAATTTGTGTTTATATCGTTCCGCAAACCTGTTTTCATGTTGCGACACATAAGTAAATGTTTCTAACGTGATCATGTGGTTATTCGTGCAAAGACGCAAAATAGAAGCAACTGCAAATGGCTGGCCGGCACTGGACTCTGAAACCTGCACAAACATAAAAAACCTACAGGTAAGGGAACGATCGTCATTTATTTCCTGTTAGTGTCATTCACTGTTTTTAAGTTTTCGCAAGGCTCGTCATGGAAACGAAGGTAAAGAACCTAAGTCGCATTCGCGGAACAATTAAGGCAGCGCTCATGAGAATAGAAGACTTTTTTTGAATGTTACGAACACAGTCCTAAACCTGACGAGCTAGAAGTCAGACTAAATTTATTGCAGGAAAAGTGGACACGTTTTAATGCAATACAAGATGAATTAGATGATTTGATTGACTCAGTAGAAAGTGAAACAGAGCGTGCTGATGTGGAAGAAAGGTACTGCAGGCATGCAAGGTTTTTTACAACGCAAATTGAAGGAAGCTGACAAAAATGAATCCAAGCAATTACACCAAGATCCTGCAGTTCAAATTAAACTGCCGCCATTGTCACTACCACAATTTAGAGGTGATATTCAAGACTGGGTTACTTTTAAAGAAACATTTTTGTCACTGGTAGGCGATAACATAACAATACCACCTATTCAAACATTTCATTACTTATTATCTGCACTTCAAGGCGATGCAAGACGAGTCATTCAACACATAAAGATAAGTGAGAGTGGCTACTCAATTGCATGGGACCTGCTTATAGAGAGGTATCAAAATGAAAAACAAATAATCTACACCCACATAGATAATATAATGAAGCAACCATTCATTACAACAGAAAATGTTGTTCAACTGCGACAAATGTTTGACACAACAAAAACTAACTTCAAGGCACTGCAAAGTATGAAACAAAAAATCGACACATGGGACGCATTAATAATTTATGTAGTTGTTCAGAGGCTAGACAGTAAAACCAAACTTGAATGGGAACTCCACTCCGCAAGCAAGACTCTATCAACACTAGAAGAATTGTTTGAATTCATAAATCACAAATGCAGTGCACTTGAAGGACTGCAGTTGAAACCTAAAACACAGCCTTACAAATCTGTAAATGTAAATAAGATACCAAGTAGAAGCCAAGGTCACTTCAACACATTCGTCACCATGCATACACGTGACTCGTGTGTGGTCTGCAGCGATACTCATATGATTCACAACTGCTCGAGATTCAAAGATCTCAGTCACGAAGAAAGATTTACATTAGTTAAATGTAAGAAGTTGTGCATTAACTGTTTGAGTACAAAACACATGATCAAACAGTGCAAATCCAGAGGATGCAAGGTATGTGGTAAATGGCACCACACATTGTTGCATAGACAACCAGTGTCCTTCGAAAAGTCTGTGTTTCAAGGTAACTATTGCGCGATAAAGAAAACTACAATGTCACATGTTTTGTTAGCAACTGCGCAAGTAATTGTTAAAGACAGTTTAGGTGAATTACATTCCTGCCGTGCTCTCCTCGACAGTTGTTCCCAGTCACACTTCGTTAGTGAAAATATGGCGAGACGTCTGCAGCTAGAACGAATTAAAAATCAAGTAGTTATCAAGGGGATAAGTAATGAAGTAAGAACTACAACACACAGTACTAACATTGAGCTTCGTTCTAGGCACAGCTCCTACAAGAAAAAGTTGACATATTTTATCCTCTCTCATGTAACAAGACAGATGCCGGCCGAACGAATAGACTGTTCTGAATGGAATATTCCGAAGGATTTGAATTTGGCAGACAGTACGTTTCATTCTCCAGGCGAAATTGATTTACTCATAGGAGCTGAAATGTTTTTTGAAATTCTTGAAAATGGAAAGTATGAACACAAGGGATTGCCTTCCCTGCAAAACACAAAGCTAGGATACATTATATCTGGAGGTATACATCATGCTTACGTGAAGGATAGTAAGCAGCATCTAAGTCATACACACTTCACTCAATTAGATACATTGCACAGTCAAACAGAAAAATTTTGGACAGTTGAAGAATCACCATTTGTAGCCAATCGAGTTTCAGAAGTGAAGCGACTCACCAACATCGGAAACAAGGGTTATGTCAGTTCAAGGAAAGGCACAGCTAATATTATCACCCGAGAAGCTGTTCCACTAAATGCTAAAAGTTTGAATCCATTCCTAGATAGAAGACAACTCTTCAAGGTGGGCGGAAGGCCTGAGAAGTCATGTCTAGAAGTTGACCAGCAAAGGAGGACAAAGTGTGTATCAGTTATGTAAATGTAATGACAAAGTGACTGTGATACTGCTCATGTGACTCAACCGGTTTGGTTTTGTATAATATTTTGCCAATGACAATTTTTCAAACTGCTGAACTATTATTCTTTACAAAGAATAGCTTTATTAGGCAAACATGCAAAATGTGATTTTAATTGTTTAATATATAATGTTTACCATTCATTAACGTAAACATTCTAGGTGGGCGGAATGTTGGGACACATGTATATAATCTATGTTAACTTCATATTATCTGAGCTCAAAGTGTATGTTTTGATTCTTCTTTGGAAAAGCAAGCGATTGTTGTTTATAGAATTACTAGCAGTCCCCCGCGGCTTTGCTCGCGAGTATTATTCGTAACTGATAGTATTTACTTTAATTTAAAAACCTCATTGTACACAAGATTGGTACTTCAGTCCCCAAGTGTTAGAATGTCCAAGCGGCTAGTTAAACTAATTCTGCAGCAGGGTAAGTAGCTATAGCTATCCACGCGAAAAAGCAGTCTTAAGTTTGTCCCTGCCATCAACAGCGACTTCGCCTGGGCCCTATTTTGACGTTGTGGGGTAGTTACAGACACCTAAGGTAAGAGGTTAATCGAATGAGAAACATCTGTTTACCCTGTGCACAATTATTGGTGACGGTGCCCTCAATTATATATTTTCAAAATATTCACTTGAACTTTATTGACATTACAAAGTTTCAGTGGGTAAAGGTTTCGCGGAAACGTATTTGGTGCCCCAAACCTGAGATTAGTGAGATGATATATCGTCGGTTTACTGCCAAAAGTGACAAAGTCAAAATGAGATAAAATTATAAAAATGCTAGGAATACGTATATGTTGTTCACGAACAATTGCCCAAGTTTAAAGTCTATTCGTCGTTTCGTACTGTTGTGTCACAGTATAGTAACATACCAAATTTTTGTTAATATCTACAATTTAATACTGTTTTCAAACGAAATAGCATTTATGACTTAATCACTTTTAGCAGTATACCGACGATATGTCAGCTGATATTGTAGAGGAACCTAAGTGGAAAGCGAACTGCAATTTTACCCCTTTTAAAGACTACATGTAAATTGCACTAATTCGATCTGCCTTGTAGTTTTTGTGTGTCAGAATTGAACGTTCGCACGCAGCTTTTAAAGGAATTCGAGCCCAGAACCTCCCGGAATTTAGACCTGAGTAACAAACAACTACGTCACGTAACGTCGAAATAATTCATGATAATAAAATTTATTGAAAAAAAAAAATATATATATATATATATCTGTGTCCTGGACTCATAGAGGTTTGTACAACACTACGTCTCGATAGGTTACTGTAGTGAAACTCCTGTATAAGTTGTTTCTCGTTGCTCGTTCCTGCTTTTCGGATCGTCTGCCTTGATTATTGACCAACTACGTTTTATTTTTAATAATCACGTTTCTTATAAAGAAAAAAAATTATATACATTTTTTTTTTTAATATTTACGTAAGCATCACTCTGACGCGAACAACACCTCAATATCGCTACTGGTTAGATAGATATCGTGGGTTGATGGAAAACAAATTTTGTGCTTTTTCACCCTTTTGGGTGTCGAATTTCGAAAAATTTATATTTACATCTTAGATATTTGTATAAGTATCCAACTGAAGTGTAAATCACATCGCTAGCCCGTTCAGTCGAATCAAAATCGGTCATTCACTAAAGAGACACACATCACCCCTGCACAGTATTGAGAAATCGAATTTCGAAAAATCTGAAAACTGTTTTGCGATAATTTCTGTAATCATCATCCTGAAGCAAAAATTAATTGTATATCTCGACGGGTTCGATAGATATCGAAGATTTATCTAAAACACGTTCAAGGTCTTTTCACCACTTAAGAAAGTAATTTTCGAAAAACCCTTGAATCACCTTTTAGAATACTTTATTGGTATCTCGTGGACGTAAAAAACACAACATTAGCCCGCTGGGTTCAAGATATATCGACGATTAATTGAAAATAATTTTCACCATTTTTCACCCTTTTCACGTCCTTAGGTGGCGAATTTCGAAAATTCCTTAAACTGCTTTTTACGTATTTGAGTAAGCATCAATCCTAAACTAAAATCACATCGCTATACAAAAAACTTTGGGATCGATATATATCGAATGTGAGTCGAAAACTCATATTATCCATTTTTTAACCAGTTTAGGGTCGAATTCAGAAAATATGTTTTAAATGGTACTCGGAATATTTTCAAAAGCACCCATTTAAAGCAAATAGCACTTCGATATCTCGATTTATTCGATAGATATGGAAGGATAATCGAAAACACATATTCACGTATTTTTACACCTTTAAACAAAGAATTTTGAAACGTCTTTAAGTGCTGTCATAGACATTCGTAAAAGTAACCAATTAAAGTTAAAATCACGACGATAGCCAATTGTGTTTCAAAGATATAGACGATTCATTAAAAACACATTTTGCCCCTTTTTAACTGCCTGGAGGTCGATTTGCAAAAAAACCTAAAACTACTTTTTGGGTATTTACGTAAGCAATATTTTGAAGTGAATATCAACACTCTATCCCGAAGGGTTCGATAGATATCGATAGTTGATTGGAAACACATTTAAGGTCTTTCCAGCCCCTTAAATGTTGAACTTCGAAAATTTCTTAAATTGGCTAATATGCATTTTTACGAGTGTCCTATTAAAGCAAAAATCACAATGATAGGCTGTCGCGTTCGAGCTTTATCGACGTTTCTTCGTAAACACATTTCACCCCTTTTCACCCCCTTAGAAGTCGAATTTCGAAAAATCCCTTCTTAGTGCTCGCCTACGACCTGAAGGGAACCCCCACAAAAATTTTCACGATTCTAGGTCCAATGGTTTGGGCTGCAGTTTGATATGTCAGTCAGTCAGTCAATCAGTCAGCTTTCATTTTTATATATAGAGATAAAAGTAAATATAGTCCACTTCAGCTCTATTTTATGTAATTTTTTATATTTATAGTTATCAGTAGTGAACAGGTACCATTAGAGCATTCAAATTGTAAACATCTTACTGCAACCTCTTTGATTGTTTAAACAGATGCAGCACACATTTAGGTTTTAATATTTCGACATAAAATCATAGGATCGCCATTTAAAATCTCTAGATACTTATTTCGACGAAGCTTGCTGCTTTAATTATGATGATGTGGGTTAGCCGTGCCTCTTGACATCTTATCAATGGGGCAGTAAAAAGTACAGTGATAGTATAATGACAACTGTAATGTTACAGTTTGATTAATTATCGCGTGATGTGGTTTGGAAATGACAGCAAAAATAATATTTTGAGATGAGATGAGAACATAAATATTTTCTTTAGGCATGGAATGTTTCTCAAATAATTACATCCCAGCAAATTATTTTCCAAAGAAAATATAAACTTTTCGACATATTTTATGACTTAGCAATGCTGAATTCATGATCGTCGTTTAGATACGCGTCATAAAATCACACCTTGAAGAATAGTATCGCGGGTATGTTGGTATGTACTACTGTCAGATTACAAGAGTAAATCAATGCAAGTTAATAATAATGCATTTCGTCCCTTGGTAGTTAGGAACAGAATACAGGAACAAATAAAAAATAAGTATTTCCAAATTGAGAGCTTCTTGCTTATTTTCAAAGGGCAAGTAAACAAATTGCAACATGTGAAATAATGAAGTGTTGACAATACACAATCATATCATTGCTGCAAACCATAATGAATTATTTGATGGTGACAGCAGATTTGAAGCTAATAAAATATATTGATAAATTAAATCGTTTTTAAGTGAGATATTTAGAAATGTAACAAATATTTTTGTCGTGGATATGATAACTTGCTCGCTCTACTTTTACATAGACCGTGTACGATTCGCGGCAGTGTGTTTTGTAACTATGAATCGAGCTGTACGATGTGGTTCGACGCCGAGTTTTCTTGGGGATCTTTTGTTTCTCTGCTTCTTCACTCTTCATTCCGACGTTGCTCCACTTTTACCACACGTGACTCCTCACCAGCGCTGAAAGAAAGCGCTGTTAGATGCTGTTAAAAAACTTTTCACTTAAAGGACGATGTCACTTGGACGCAATTTAGACAGAATTTATGTTATTTTTCACATTGTGTATTATGAAGAATACGCATTCACATTATGAAGCTTGTCCTTAAGGCCTTGTTACGGAGTTTTGCAGTGATTTCGAAAATATTTTTTTATTGCTACCTAATACTCATATCAAAATTTCGCTGAACAGTTTTGACACATATGTTATAATTTGTAGCTGAATTTTTTTGTAGAATTATACTGAACGGTTTTTTAGATTTCATTACCCAAAGTACCAGGTTTTTCATCGTGAAAATAAGCAAAAAAGAAGGAAATAATTTTTTTGCTGGCGAATGGTACGTCATTTAAAAAAAACGCGTCCACAGTATTGTGCATCGTGTGATTGCACATTGACTCAATTTTTTTCAAAACTTTTGGTTTAAAAATATTTGAGTTATTGGCACCAGTCTGATAAAAAACTCGGGAACAAGCCCTTAAGTAAACATCTTCTTACAGACTGGTAAGTGACTGAAGATATTTTTGTCAGCACTTAACAAATAGGTCTTTAGCGAGGGTGAGCGATGACGGGAGACATGATGCGAGTATGGAGCAGCGCCGGAATGGAGGATCGGTGGAAACGGTTGATCCCCGAGAAAACCTGCCGACCAGCGGCATCCACCAGCACGAGATGTAAATCCGGGAATCGAACCGAATGGCCTTGAAGGAAGACGCGTGCTCTAGCTACTGTGCCTACCGCGGCCCCTTATAGATTGGTCGATCCAAGAATATGTGACACGAAAACTGAGATCAGAACATGGTAAAACCCTAATCCACGAAGTAAGTGGCGTGTGTGGATATCTGTGTATGTGCATATTATATATATATACACATATCCATGTGAGGTTCTTATCATGTAGGAAATGCTTTCCATGTTGACTGACAATAAAACCAATGTATCAAAAATTTGGTTTACAGTCCCTGATATTATAATGACGAAGAAAATATTAATGGATGGCACACAGTTCAAACAATAACAATAAAATATCTGTAAAAAATGACTACGTGTATTTGCAGCAAAATGAAATATTTTCGTTAGTATCGACATCGAAAAAACAGCAAATCCTATGTAATAATTAATAATTTTATTTAAATACAACGTTCTCTTTGTAAGACCAGCAGTACTTAGTTTACAGTCCAACGTTTTTTTTTTACGTGGGAAAAGAAATCTTCATGGCGAAAGGAAGGAAATAAAGACAATAACAGTCTTAACCTCAGCCTTCATGAAGATGTATACATCCCAGGCTGCTGTCTTCTCCCCGAGTCGTGTGCTTGGTGCACTGATTATTGCTTCGGCTCTCTGTGTCAGTAACATATACTCATCGTGCCAATATTCTACATTCTTACACTACACATATTTTAAGTCGTGTCAATTACAGGCTTCGTACAATTCGTTAACAACATTGTCGCCAAACGCTAACCGTTTCTACAGCTTCATTCTTTCACAGTAAGGATGGTAACCTGGAATGTGTCGCTGGAATGGAAGATAGTTAAATCGCGTTTTGACGCTTTCTTGTCTATGTTGGAGACATGTGACACTACTAGGGTGAACTAAGTATAGATACTCAATCTGCGTTTGTACTTTTCAAAACAATAGAGAATAAAAAAAAAAAAGATATTCATCCTGTACATGTAAATGAATACTGTGAAGAATATGTTCATGAATATTAGCGTCTGTTGACGAATATAGTGAAATGTACTATCGCGGGTCTGTCTAGATGCGGTGAGATGTAGGTGCTACTGAAATTGTTAAAATAACAATAATAAATAAATAAAAATAAAAGAATTTACTACAATTCGATCATTTGTACCTGTATTCTACGCTACTACAAAAACCATAGTATTAACAACTGGGCCGCACTACACAGCACTGCAAAAATTATTTATAAATTTAACACACATAACAAACATGTTGCCTCACACTGAAGAATTCTTGAATACAAATCTGTTTCTCACAATCAGTTTCGACAAACGCTTATCAAAGTTCGGTAAGTAACATTGGAAGTTGTGACCCACGCTACAGCTTGTAAATAGAGAAAAGGATCAGCATTGTTACTACATAATTCCTGTTATGTCATTATATATTTGATTGTTTCCTAAACACGTATATGAACGCTTCAACTAACGCATAGGAAACAATTTTACCACACACGCTTTTTTAACACTCATACATATTGGCGTGTTAAATACTGTTTGAGGAAAATGCTGATTTTCTAGTGTTGTTCCAAACAGCCTAAACATAGATGCGATACATGTGTACAGTATTTGAACATATGAATATCATATTTGGGTAATTTAAAAATTTGTGTTCGGAAAGTTGTATAGGCAAGTTTGGATTTATGTTGGTGACAAAACATGAGCTTTTATGTAATGGGATGTATCAACGAGTGTATGATAAATTTACTGTCGTTCGTCGATAATTAGTTGCAGCATATTGAAGTTATGACATAACATCTTTGAGTTATGTTTTGAAAACAAATAATAACTCGTACTGTTTGATGATGAAGAGAGGTGGAACTTGTGTCGCTGGCAGAAATGTTAACTAACCCGAGCATTTCCAGGATGCGGCAACAAAACATTACGTTCAAGAATAAAAACGGCTTTAAACAAGAATACATATATTTTTGTAGGAACAATTCAAACTGATTAGAAATAACACTTGGCGGCTGGTGACGAAGATTGAAAATGTGAAAACTTAGATCGTTTGTGAATAAATGTTAATAAAATAACATTCAAATGGATTACGGCTATGAATCAGTGATAGATTCGATGTTTTCTGAGCACAATTCTGAAATGTTAAAACATTCAGAAAATACAATCATGCATTAAGTAAATACTTCAAATTTTCGTCTGACTACTAATAATGATATACGAAATCTAAAGTTGCTACTTCATTCTTTCACAATTAAAGACTGCTGCAATAAAAAATTCGGAAATTGCAAGAAACTTACCAGACGATACAGTCTGTTCCTTCGAAACATCTGCTCGATAAAATAGCCAGACTGTTATGGGAACAAATCAGTTAGCAAAATTGTAAGCTAATTAAAAGCTGTGTAGTTGAACTAAGAAAACCTGAAGATGCTCCTGTAATCATAAAGATCAATGTCGAAGATGGAAATACAAATACCACAGTCTGAGACTGAAATATGAAGACGTAGAAATGTGATGAGGTAATCAGCGACCGCCATGAATTATTGGACTTGGGCTTGATTAACAAGAAATAATTACAAAGGCAAAAACTCGAGCATGATGCACCAATTCGTCTGTACCTAATATCGCACACATCACATATAGTGTGCTTAGGAGTGGTGACAAATGGTTCCTAGGGGCCAAGAAAATAAAGTTACGGCCTGGTTACTTATTACAAGCCAAAAATTTTATAACTAATGCTACCCTACGACTGTCACAATTAAATTTTAAGACTATACCGATAAATATATGCAAGGAAAAAAACAATAGCTTACAAATTCACGTTTCCAAGATAACATTCCTGGAAAGAGTGCTCACAAGAATGCATGTCATGCAAAAAAACTAACACTGTCTCGGATCTCTTCAGCTAATTAGTAGTGAGAAATTGGTAAATGCTTGTCTACATTTTTAGGAATGATCCGTATAAACTGGTTGATAGGCTAAGAATGTTTGATTCTTCACAAAGAACTGGGAATCAGCTCGCACATCTACAAGATTAATTCAATAATTGATGAAGATCAGGGAGTTGGCTGTATGCTGTAACTACGTATTGAAAATAACAGCTGCTAGGTACAACTCATCTTGTCGCAGATCTGTGGTAATTTGTATGTTACAGCAGATCTAGTCGAGATGACGTTTGAGTGTAGAAAACAATATGAATCGGAACTTTTTCCTTACAGATAAGTAGGTTCTCGGATCCGGTTATCGAACATGTGTGACAGGGAAGAGTTCAGATCTCCAATTAGCAGCAAGTCCTGTTTGAAATAATCCTCTTTGTTTGTAGATTTGCGCTGTCACCAGCAACAATTTTAGGTTTTGCGGATGGGAAGGGGTGGAGGGGAGTCTTCTTCCAGTATTGGAATACTCAACAAATAACCTTTAATACAGAGTGAGCAAGAGAATCAGTTACTTGTTAACGGTCATCGATGTATACAGCAAATTTACCTTGGCCAATTTAGCTAAGACGAAGAACGCGACTGACATCACAAAAGCTATGGAAGACAATATTTGAGAAATTTGGGTCCTGGCGAACCTTCAAACAGTCCTGGGAAAGAAATTCTTTAAATATAGCATTCAAATATGTGATGAAATATGAAAAAAAAAAATGCGCTATTAACACACGCATGTCTCAAAACTTCCAATGTCGAGAGGTTCAACAGGATTATATGGTTAAACGGTGAAATATTTCACAGTTAAGGAAACTTACAAACGGATCGTCATTTTGTCCAAATTCGTAAGTGAATATAATGATGCAATTCACTCTACCACACGCATGAAGTAAGAAGATGTGAAGGTAGAATCATTGTTTTGTTGAGTATAACCATCCTGGAAGAAGACTCCGCTCCTCTTCCCATCCGCAAAACCTAAAATTGTCGCTGGTGACTTAGCGCAGATCTACAAACAAAGAGGATTATTTCAAAAAGGACTTGCTGCTAATTGGAGATCTGAACTCTTCCCTGTCACACATGTTCGAGAACCGGATTCGAGAACCTACTTATATCTTAGGAAAACGTTTCGATTCGTGTTGTTTTCTACACTGAAACGCTACACAACAAACTTTCAAGATCGAATCTGCCGAGCTTTTACAGAAACCATGTTATAATGTATATGGCTAAAAGTTTAATGCCTGTAAACGCTTAAAGCAAACCGAATCCTATTGGCTTCACACTCAAAAATCTGCTTTCCGTAGTAGCCTCAAGACATTCGTAGCAATTAACTCGTTAGATATAGCAAAGTTGTTCTGCAGTTTTCTTAAATATGTAAGGTAGAATATTATGAACCTAACAGTAGAAGAAGTTTAAAATGTATTCTTGAAATACAAGTTGTGGTTGGAATACAGATATAACAAACGATAGTTTTGTTCTTTCAATATCAGCAAAAAGTTACCTTTAATTCAAACACCGAAACTATTTGTAAGAAGAAGAATTTTATATGGACACTTGAGTTTGAAGATCTTCTGCAGCTGAGAGCCAATAATTTCATGCCACTTCATAAATGAAGACTTGAATCCGGTAATTGCTATCTGTTTCGTATTTGTTGACTGGGATTTTCGACCCCTTCCTATGTTGACGAACACTTTCTTCGCCATTATATCGTTTTCACCTCTGGCACAGAGAATCTTAGACGATATGGCAACTATTTCTACCTGTTTTCCTGTGTTAGTGACTTCGACGTGTGTCACGCTGACTTGTTAACCTGTGATCTTTGAAAGAACTGTGCAATGGGAGTGCATGACTTGATTTATTTAGTTGGACATACTCCATTGCGAAATAAATGACTGTCAAAAGAAAACTAAAAATAAGACAAGAAAACATAAATAAGCAGAGTATGCTTTAGTCATCAGGATACATACCCAACATGAAATTCCAAAACTGGAATCTGGTGAGATAAAATAAGGAACAAACAGAAAATAAAATAAATAAGAAGAATATAAAAATAGCTAAGTTGACATGCGGCACAACGATGAGTCGAAACAAAAACACAAACAGAAATACAGCAAACAACACAACGATGAGACTAAGCAAAACACAAAGATGTCGGAAACAAACAGAAAAAACAACAAACGACACAAATGATGAGACGAAACAAAACACAGTAGTTTTCCAAACAGTCAGTATTAACGACGTTTCGGGAACTGGAATCTGTTTCCGTCATCAGGTAGACACACAAGGTTCAGGAACACGAGTGCGACTGATGAGGAGACTGGAAAAACCATGGGTTTATATAGAGTAATGCCCCTTATCGTGCTCAGCCAATGGGAGACGAGCTGTCTCCTGATTGGTCGCGCAGCATGTATTGGCTCTGATTGGTTGTGGTGGGTTGAGTGTTTGTTTTTATTTTGTGCTGTAAATTTGTTTCTCTTTTAATCATTGGGATCCACATATTTTTTAATTCAATGCTCTGTTGACTGAAAATATTGTTATTGCTAATAATAAAGGCTGATTCTTTTATTTTTCTTTTAATTTTGTCAGTTTCCTGTGTAAGTAGTTTAGAGTCTTCCCAAAGGAATTTGTGGCTATTTTCCCATGCATGTTCGGCCAGTCTAGAGTTTTGAGTTTCGCCTTTTTTGCAATTGTTTTTATGTTCTTTAATGCGGGTTGATAGAGCTCTGCCAGTTTCACCAATGTACATATGGCCACATTCGCAGGGTATCTGATATACACAGTTGTGTGTTTGTAGTTTTTCTGTGGCTGGTTTCACCCTGGTAACCATACTTTTAATGGTTGCTTTAGATCGGAATGCTGTTCGAAGTC
>PNEQ01069975.1:0-18337 GCA_003012365.1 Medauroidea extradentata | reverse complement strand
TTGAGCTATTTTCCTAACCAGTAGTGGAATTCACCTTAGCTATACTTAGCTTGCAAATAAATAAAATTATCATAAGCATATTTCTTCAAATGTGACATTGGTTTCAGATGTAATTCACTTCGCAAAATATAATTCATATAGGATACATTCATATTTATTTCAAACGTTACAGTTTTCTGTGAAGGTGATAGTCGCAGAAGGAAAAAATGAAGTGTAAATAATATATCATATGTATCTTTAATTCAAATATTACAATTTCCCCTGTGTTCGTAATGATCGGAGCAAAATATAACACATGATAAATAATTGTACAACTATTGTAAAAAAGTATTAAAGCATAACGCCCTAATTTACGGAATAGAACAGCTATTCCACTTCCCACCATCGCAGAGCTATAGCTATTCTTTTCCCCTACAATTGCAACGATGACCTGTCTTACACTGTTACATATAAATAATAATAATAAGCTGTGCCCAATAAACAATATACGTGTGTAACCGCAGACCATTTATTTTTCAACAATGAATTCATTTAACTTTTTTTTACCCGAAACACATGTAAAGTATAGCCTAGTAGTAGCAGCAGCGTTTGTTCTGTTACGTTGCTGTACTGCAGTGGTAATCGAAGCCCCGAACTTGTTCGAACTACCGCCACCATAACGACAGAAAGCGCTTTTCCTTCACATGACACTTTCTGCCAGACGATCGAAAAAATTCGATATCGCCATGAATCAATGACTTCGTGTTTGAATTTATTTACAATTGGAGTGAATGTAAATATGTAGAATTGTAGACATACACACTAAAGGGCAATTTCGTTTCTGAAATCCATAAGTGAAATAATGGAGAACAATAAACGAAGGCAACGAAAACAATTGTGGTGTCCTCAGTTTTTCATATTGCTTTTCATGTGCTCATTCAATTCGGATATATGTTTTGTTGTTGCCTTTTTTCATTTTTTTAATTGACATAATTCTTTATGGATTTTTTTTGTTCATACAGGTCTATGTGGCAGACTAGCTTTGGTTTTTTTATTTCTTTTATTGTCTTCCTCTATCTCGCGGATTTCTGGGACGAAATTGCACTGCAATGGCGTATGTCCGTAATTGTATACAATTTCGTCTCGATCACAGTAAGGACAATCTCAAAAAAATAATAACCCAGCTACTGAGATGAATTTGTTCCCGCGACATGTACAAATGCGTGCTTAAAAGCTCCTACAAGTGTATAGGCATATTGAAACTGAAATACAAAATTATGCCCCAGAGGGGCTTCCCGAGACATGACTTTGGCTCATCCTCCGAGCGAATCTTAACTTTTTAGTTCTTTCATTATTACTAAACGTGAGACCAACAATGTACCGTTTACCTCACAATGAATTGCCGGGCATTAATGATTGATTCTAGAATTTATATTTACAGACACCAATTTGGAATGAAAAATCTCACATAATGAGATACACCTATACGATAAACTTATTGAGTTCCATATCGGAGCTGATGTTTATTTCCAAATACGTACTACACTCCCATTCACTCTACATCAGAATACGTTATAATTCATAAATTTACTAAATATTTCCGTTTATTCAGACTGTGGAAATAACACTCGGCAAGTTAGGGAAATCACTGCTATTTTTTGTAAAATAGATCATAACATAACAGCGAAAATTTTAAATTCATAAAAAAATTGACACGGACAGCCCTTACAGTCCTCAAAATAATTGACTGTCGTGCTTGTTTAGAAACCCTAACACTAGTTAGTAGAAAAATGTCTATAAATTATATAAAAATATTTAGTTCACTATAGATAATTAGGAACGCCCAAATCTGAAATGCAGTGAAACTATGTAAACACCTTATAAAATTCAACACTTTTCTTTGTTGAACACTGTAATTTTCAAAAGATTATAGTTATATAAGTTATGTGTATAAACGTATTAGGTAAGATATTTAGCCGAGCATGTTAAAAGATAAAAAATTGATCACAAATTCAATAAACAATACTGTATTACTGGTACAGCACATAACAGCTATGCTAGTGGAAATACTAGAAACTAGATGCACTAAGCGAACTCTTGTTCCTTTTGATACTCGCTGCTATAAACAACAGTGTTAAATGTACAATTTCATGTGAAGAAAACATTTAATAGTATGTGTTGCAAAAAAAATCTCTAACTAACCCATCAATTCCGTTTTGCACAACCATGTTTAAATGTTCACTTAACATTACATTTGCATATTGTTCATACACTGCAAACCAAATTAGCTTTTGCTCACATAATTATTAGAGCTATTAGTTGTAACACAATTTTATTTCATTGTTAAATTTTGCAACAACTATTTGCAAGGTTTATTCATCATGTCGGAGTAGTAGGCACTTCTTAGCTCGGAGCCCAGAATAGTCTGTACCTTTCGTTCTTCCCCCTTTTATGTTCTCACATCTTCATTTTCGTCGCTTGGTAATGATGTCAAAAGGATAATGTTCTGGGTTCGGTCGTTAATGAAGAATGAACAGTAAAATACATACTCCCTAACGTCTTTGATATTTTTCATGGCGATTTTTTTATTGTGTTACTTAAAAAATTCCAGCTGTCGCAGCGGTGTCTTGTCATTGTAAATATTTTATTATAATTCCCAAAATAGACATCACTAAGTATATGCACACTTTTGCAAGCTGAAATTCCCAGCACTAAATTTATACATACATAATGAAATTTAATATTATAGAAGGTCTATCGTGACTGAATACGAATGTTTTACGAATGAGTGCGTATTTTAATTTTCCAACACTGTAGTCTGTCAACAAAACGTAACAAATTTAGTGAATTGTTTTCTATTGCAGGAAAAAAAGATTGATTATTAAATGTACACATTAAATGTGGATATTTTTCAGTTATCAGTTATGCCTCAATTGTATCCGTCGCCGAGACTTGACTATGACGAAAAAAGTTGAATATAACACGCGCTAGTTTTCAATATCACTGTTAACTACACCAACTGTATCCACAACACCGCGTCTAACAAAAAAAAACCGCGAAATCCAGTACACCGCATCTACCAAAAAACCCGCGCGAAAATTCAAGTATCAAGCGAGCCACCGTACCTCACAAAACCCCCCGCGTTGTTGCAGCGAGCTCCGCGAGGGGCGCCACCTTACTGGTAGCTTATCGCGGTATCTCGACGTCTCTCAGCGGATCCTCGCCACGTCGTCGACGGGGATTTGCACATGTTACTTCAGTTACCTGCCACGAAGAGTAGACTGCTTGCATTGCTATAAACTTTGTGTCTGTGTAATCAGGAAGAATGGCGCTATTGTTTAAAACCGTAATATTTGACATTCACCTAACGGTTTTAGTTTTTTAGACAATCCAAGTTGCTGCTAATTTTCGATATAAAATTTGCTGAAAGATTTTTTTTTTTCCTTTCGAGAATGCCTGTTGGCAGCTTCACAAAATTTCTTTGGCGTGTTAGAAGCACATTTTTAGGTAATTAAAAAAAATTTCGTTCATAAATGACGAATACTTTTACTGTTTTGCTTGCTATAACTTCATAACGATAAAGTATATAAAAAGTAATAAAAATCTATTTTAATGTATCGGTGCTGGTTTAAAATCATTACATTAGACATGATTTAAGTACAGAAGTTGCTAAATACGGAATTTAACAACTTTTTGTTCGCGAATTCTAACGTAGTTCGGTAGTAATTTTAAAGTCTCATGAGAAGTGAATTTAAAAATAATATTCTGTATTAATTTTTGTATAGACAACACTATATAATATTTTAATAACTACTGAAGCGTTTACGAATGTAATAAAGTAATTAACATTGGATAAAAGTGTCACAGGGTACGTCAAGATATGTGTAAATTACGCAGTATATTTTTGTACAAGTATAAAACAAATGATTTTAAAGTAAAAATTTGTCAACTTTGTGAGATTTTTAAAAATAAAAAAAAACTTCAATGTGGTTTTTAATACATATCTGGGCGTAACCAGTGACAACTTTCATCAGTTAATCAAGAAAACGTTTATTCAAAGTATTTCCTATTAACATCTGAAGGCAACATTTTGGGATGAACTTAACATATCTTAATAAAACTACGAAATTTAAGTATCTTCTATAGCACAAAAATAGCTAACTGCCGAATTATTTTGTCTTAATTTAATGTATTAAATATTTATTGATGAACACACCAAATGAACTGAAATGAAATATTGAACTGTAAGAATAATCAGTACACACATTTTACAGGCAGTAGTAAATAGCCTCCTCCTAAATCTTTTGAAGCCACGTTTCACGATCTTTTATTTTATTTCCTGTATAAAAGAGATTATGAAAATGACCTTCCGACTTTGTCTGAAGTGTGTTGTCTTTTCGTATGTTAGCACAATAAACACATGTGGAGTAGTTTCGTAAAAAAAACACACACACTGCAACGCATTTATGCAAATGTATATTTTGAGATGCCTATATACAGTATAAGTATTTCAAATTTTCCTCAGTCCTTCGTTATATATATATATATATATATATATATATATATATATATATATATATTTACAAAATATCTTTTAAAGCTTGAAAAAAAAAACATTTTAAATATTTTTTTTTTCAGAAACAATATTAATTTTTTTTTTAAATTTCTGATAAAATCTATTCAGCACTTAAAATTTAACACAGTTAATGAAAATACTGATAGTAGTATTTAAAAGTGATAACTTACCGTAATATTTTTCTACATTTATCTAAGTTTCATTAAAAATCGAAATAGAAACATTTTGAAGAAGAATGTTGTTTCATGAAATGTTCTGTGTGGGTACCTCAATCTGCCCCCGTCCTGTTTTGCCTCTCCCCATAATTTTTTTTTTGTTAGAAACCATTGCGGGTGCGCGCACAAAAAATTCACGATAATTTAATCGTAATCTGATGAATGGGTAGGAATACATATGGTACAAATAGGCAGACAAATATTCATTGTGTGTGTGTGTGTGTGTGTGAACTCAGATCCGTCAAGAAGAACGAGAGAGGGAAAAGCGTTTGACTTCCTTGGCCAGACAAACTTCAGAGGGTCCGGGCACTGCCGAACATTTCTTGTATATGAAGAGAATTGAGATTTTCTTTCAACAAGCTATAAATTAAATAGAACGATAAGTTCTGAAAAAAAAAGCGATAGCCTATCTACCTAGCTACGTATTGCCGACCTTAGATTTAGTCAAGAATTTAGAAAACCGGGCACTGAACTTGCTAAAACGACTAACAAGACTTCATTTTACAGTTGACGATACTTTAACTATGCAACTTAATGAAATATGTTCTTTTTTTGCGCGTGTTTTGGTCAAAATAACCCAAAAAACAGTGCATGTGCTTAATGACTAACATTACAATTTAGACATTTCAGACCATAACAATGCTCATGGAGCTATCTTACTGCGCAATGGTTTATATGTTTTCTTTTCCCGTCGTATTAAACCATTATTTTATCTACAAAAACTGGACGCTCTTAAGGGTGTTTAAATGGGATAAAATCAAAATTGTATATTCATATTTAATTGTGTACGTTTTTATGGCGATAGTTGTGAATAATGCTTTGTTTTACAAAACAATTTTAGCTCTCATAGTTTTCTCATAACAGTGCGACGAAGTCAAAATTTGCAAGTTACGCTGTTATACAAATGGTGAAAACCATTTGACTTACATTAATGAAATAATTCAAGGTTAGCTAACATCGCACGAGCAACGTAACGATACATTAAAAAAACCCCCAACGTAATGTTTTGAATTTTTTTAATCGCAAAAATACAATTCAGCAATATTTTAAAATACCAAAATAGTTCACAGGGAGTTTTTTATATTTGGTTAAATAGCCCACGGAATGTTATTTTACTGGGCATTGTTTCACTAAAGTAAGTAAGTTGGTTTTCAATATTCGTATATCAGCGTAACATGCTCTGCCGCACCGGTATGAGAAAACTATGACAGCTAGAATTAAATAATAGGATGGGTGCAAAAAAGGCCAATATTAAATGAGAGAGAGTATTGTTAACTCATCTGCTTATTGAACCGTAGTAATCCGTCCTCAGGCGATGCTAAATATAGGAGAGAAAGTTGGTCGTAGAATGCAGAAGGTTAACAGGTAAAGGAACTGTACCAGCTCTGAAGTCACGACCGCTCGTCGACTGCTCGTACCTCTGGTTCAGAGCCATGTCCTCACTTCTTCCCAACCTCCGTAAGACGTTTCAATACTCAGTCATGATTGGTGGAATAATAAGTTCGTAGGTACAAACCAGCTTTTGAATTGCTATGTTTGTGAAGGTTTTTTGTAGGTTGCACAGTGGCTAATTGCATAGGGATATAATCTTGCCCCATTTTTGGAAGGTGCTTAAGCGAGACTAAGGATAATTCTAATACGTTATGAATGAGTTTGGAATGGGATAATTTTCCCCGTTCGCTGCTCTGAAGTAAGCGTTTCTTAAAAAGTAGCTACGCCCTTTCGATTTATTTGTAAATTTCCGGCCTAGGGCTATTAGGCGCGGTTGAGCCAGCGGTGGTTTTCAAATTGCCTTCCACGAGGATGTGGTGTAGGGGCCAACACAACAACCAGTCCTGAACCCAACCTTGGGGAGGTAGCGTTAAATTTCACTTCCAGGCTGAGAATCGAGCCCTGAACCCTTGTCCCACCGGCCAGAAACTCTGACCAGCACTGAGCCAAGTGGAGTCGACTAAGAGGAAAAAAAAATGAGACGTGGTAATAGAATTAACGGTCGCTAAGCAAGATAAGAAAAAATTAATTTGGTTTAATTTTTTTCTGAATAACGAAGTCATTAAACATAATCATTATTTTAAAATTAATAAAATTATGTTTACTATCACGGAAGCTTTATTTCATTTGCAGCACCCTTGCCGATATCACCGCAACTCTAAATATTCCTTCAAATTATACATACAATTTCAGCTGAAGTATGTCAAGAACAAAGTGTTGGTTGCGGTTACGTAGCTTATTAAGGTACGATATATTATAGCTACGGTGAAAATCCATCATCGTATGTGCGGCGCGGCGCGGCAGGGTAAAACCAACACACATGTCCGCCATATAGACTACACGCTAAGCTTTGTACCACCACGACAAAACTTCACAGACGTTTTACACGAAAATGATGAATCCTAAAAAAATGCTACAAGAGCAGTATTTTTGTTACGTGGGATACATTTCTCCACAATTCACCTTCAAATTGTGGAACATCATGCCGGTAAAAATGGTGGCCACCCCTTTTATTTTCGTAGTGGTAGAAGATATTAATCACTGTTTGCTGTGGGTTTGTCAGTAGCATTTACAGAAAGTAATGTTCTAGGCATTTTCAGTTTAAGTCATTTAATTACCCATTTGAGAGAAAAATAACGTTTTCAAATTTGATATTCAAAGTCTTCAATTCCCTTAATATTAAGTTTGCGTACAAAGTGCCTTGTATATTGCCTGATTTATTTTCACCAGGTTGTCAGTGTTTTTGTGACCCTTCTATAAGCCTCGTCTTAGTGGGGTCACATGGTTTAATGTAATGTATTAGGTTCATAGCCAGGTTTTTTAGTAGTGAGAGTTTTAACGTTTTCAGCGTTACGTTATATCTCAAGAACCATATGCCTGTATTGAGTAAAAATTTATATTTTGATAGCTCTTTACATAAGCATTTAATGTCGGAGAATAAATTGTTGAAGGTTTGAAATTTTGTAAAATAACATGACGTAAAAGTTTTTTAGTAACATTTCGAGATACTGACACGATTATGGCAGATTTCCCTATTTTGACAACTAATCATTGAAACATTGGCATTAACAGTGTTTATTTTAAGTTCGCAATTTTGTAAGAATGCGCGAAGTGACACAATTTAATTTATGTCAAATTTTGAGAACTTCAGGGCCGATTACAACAAAATTTATTTATTTCATTTTTTATTTATTTATTTTTTTTCAGTTCATCAAAAACACAAACTTTGATTTTCATAGGGCTTACAATAGTAGGTCCAACTCCAACATAAATAACTAAATATTTATTGTCAAATTTTGTATATTCTGACAGTAAATATTAGTAGAGTTTACTGTCGACGGTCAGAAATTTTCTCTGATAGCATGAGGCGAATAAATTAATACGTTTTGTCGTATTCCATTTAAAGAAGTAATGAATTGACATAAGCAAATGTTGTATGTTGATAGTTGCACATTCAAGCATTAATTTTAATATAGCTCACTGTTGAAGATCCGTCACTTTAAATTATTACATGTCAATAAGCTGTTCGACACATTTCGGCTACTAATGGACCTACTGTAAATAAATTTTTTATGTTTTTGAATTTTACTTTTTCAAGTTATGTAGTGTTATCGGTCTGCCATTTTATAAGATTGCGTGACGTAAATATTGCAAAATTTGGTCATGTTCTGGATACTTCTAGACCAATTTTAGAAATTCTGTATTCAGATAATGAATTGTACAATATTTTTTGCATGGATCAGTAATGCAGGTCTGCGATTTTAAAACGTATCCGTACACAAATGTTCAAAGATTTCCTTACATATTTCGAGAACGACAGAACTGATTGTAACAAAATTTTAACTGCTCTATTTTTAACCTTTGATTCACGTAGTCGTATTTAATGCAAGTTTACTGTTTTACAAGTTAGCATCAACGTGACCGATTATTACTTTTTGGGCTAATTTGAGTCCATATTGTAGGAAGTAGTTAAGTTGGCAACTTCTTGTTGGTTATGATATTGACCAAAACTTAACTTACTTGTGTAGATATGTAAACACACACATTATATATATGTATAATCACACGTGTGTGTGAACGCATGTTACACAGGAAGAAGTATGTAAGAGAACCACAAACTTTTGTTTCCCCACGGTCCAGGCGAGATCTACGCTTTGTTGAGTAGTTAAACAATTCGAATACAATTTGCATCATGCTTTGGCATCGGTTAAATATTCGTACATAACACCATTGGTTGGTTTGTTAAAATGTGAACGGAACTCTTCACTAGATATTTTTTTATCAATGAATTTAATTGGCGTGAAATTATTAGAAAAAAAAAGTATTTCTCCGGTGAAGTATATACTAAAATACAAAGCAGCAATAACCTTTACAATGCTGTTTATTATTCAATGTACTCATCGATGTACATTTAGTGAAATTTGATTGTGAAACAAATTGCAAGTGGTAAGTGAGGGTATAGCTACACATAAATTAAACGTATGATACACTGTAAAAATTATTTGTAAACTTGCCACACCAATGTTTAGGAGTGTTAAGAAAGTATGCATGTTAAAATTGTCCCCAACTTATCAACGGTTGCGTTCCTTTACGTATATATAGGGCTAGGAATATTTCGCGAGTTCAACGACCAACATGCTAGAATCCATTATCTTGTGTATATCGAAGCTCTGCCATTTGTCCATTACCTGCTACTCATTCAGACAGCAGACAATGAACGAATAGACGGAGCTTGAGTATGCATAGGACATTGGATTCTAGCATGTTGGTCGTTGAATTCGGAAATTTTTCCTAGCCCTACGTATATAGGAAACAGTCAAATATGTACTGGTGTCAACTAGGCTTATGTGATATAGGGATTCGGGATAAAGTGAGCACAAAAATTTAACGTTTGAAAAATATGACTAGCCATTATTGCATATAATTCAACATTAACAATAGTTACGTTACGACTTGTATTGTTGGCAACGAATTAACCCAGTATAGTTCCGTGCATTTTCCTATTTAAATACAACAATAATGGAATTAAATCAACTGATGTCGATTTATTTCAATTTTATATTATTAATATTTTTGTCAAACTGTACAGGTTCCTACCGACTTAACAATTTATCTTACATTCGCAAACATCGAGTGACGTGTCCAGAGAGGTTAGATATTTGCCGCTAAGCCATTACGCACGAAAAGATACGATGGCTGCAAATAGAAACTGAGCAGGACATTTTTTAGTGCTCACTTAATTCCGAACCACCTATAAAAGCACTGAACACCGGATTTTTTTACAAGCTGAATTATTATATGTGTCCCATATTACGTATAGGTTAATTACTTCCATTACTATTTAGGAAGGAATTTTTACAGTGAATTGTTTTTTCTAAGGACTACAACTAGACAGTGTTCGCATTAAAGAAGCACGTCAACAAAACATTATAAATGCATTAAATACGTAATTTACTTTCATTGGTACATACAACGCTTACGTCATTTATTTATTTTCTCGGCCGCACGATTTTGCGTCGAACATGTGTACGCTATATATGTAACTACTTAACTTGGGAGCGTTACACGAGCTCCGAGCAAATTTATATCGCAGTCTCTTCTCGTTTATACTAAACTAGTTATGTATATGATTTTGAACGACGTATTTGGCTGGTGCTCTCCTATTAGCTACTTCGAGTAACAAGCTGTATATCAAATATGATTGCTTTTTTGCGATTTTACGCACTCGCTGTATAAAATAAACTTTTTTTTATTTAAAGTGTTTAAGTTCGTTTTACACACACATCTGAATTGCAGTCCGTAGCAATATGATAGTTCAAAAGTTTATATTATGAGAGTATGATGAAATAGATGTCACATTAATTAAAATATGGTACTTTCATGTTTCGAGTTTGTTGAGGTTGGAACGTTCATTGAGATTCTTCTTTTTAGTCGTGTAACCTCGTAAACGTGTTCATCTTTAAACATGAATAAACATGGCTGCTGAATGTATGTAACTAAATATGTTTAAGATCTTCAGTTTGACGGTGGCCTAAGGTTTTCTTTTGTCCGCAGCTCTCCATCTTGGCAGAAAAACTTTTTATTTTATTTTGTGAAATAGAGAGGTCTGATTGCTGGCACTAAATTTAACAGGCCGATTAAATAGTCGCGGCCTCGGGTCCGCAAACTGCTATTTTTATGCTGTGCCAGGACACTCCATGACGCCATCCTTCATATTTAACTTTATCCTACTTGCTTCCTCATGCATCAAAGCAGTTTTGTTACCGTACTCGTCTTTTTATTACACTTATTACTGTAAAGGTCGTCGTGTGAATGACTAGCCTTTAGCAGAAACAGCCGTTAGTTTTCTAAGCATCTTGTTACTGTTTGAATACCGTGTAGTCACACAAGGTAATAACTACTTGCATCATTTGCGTAAGCAATTCTTTTCTTTCTTGCTGTTTCACGGTCATAAAGAAGATCATTAACTTTTGGCACTAAGATTGCAAAGCACAATTTGTAAAACGAAGTTTTTCTTCACACGCACGCCTAAGATCTTGTAAATTTGTATGTCGTTTAAATGCACCATTAGATCCTTCCCAGAAACTGCAGTCACATTTTCGTCAAACTTGTTTGTTGGAAAATGGTATAAAAATTAATTTTTAGAAATAAAGCTATAAAGTTTCTTGAGCCTGGGAGATATTTACTGAGTCAGCTCTTGTCTTTTACATAAGTTCAAGTAATTTATGTCCTGTATATTGTGCATTGTCTTAAACGTCTGCAAGTTTGATAACATTCATTCGGATAATTGCAGCAACCAATATTGAGGCATTTTCCCATTTTTGTGAAAATTAACTAAGCGCATTAAAAACATATGCATTTAAGGGCAACAGTGAGGGCAACTCCAAACTTAAAATTGTGAACAGAGTTGCTATACCCACAATGTTATTGAAGCTCTCATCATATTTTACCAAAGGCCAAGTTGTCAACCATAGTTTTGTTATCCTCTAAAAATGTCCAGGTTGTGTTTATCAAGTTCGCTTAACTTCAACGATAATCCAGTGTTCTCTAATTTTTTTTTTTTGTAAATTAAAATGCGTTTCTATTTTTTTTCAGTCGGTATATTTTTTTACAGTTGTCAGTGAAAATAATTTAGGCCCTATCTGGTGCTCATGTTTGATTTTGGTTATTTTCAGCAGATTAGTGGTTGTCCATGCACAGCACTAATCAGTTAATATGCTGATTCTAAGTTACGAAATAGTTGAGTTAAATTATGACCTTCAGGTTGGAACTATTTACTATTGCATGGCAGACTCTAGTGTGTATTAATATATACAAAAATAGCGTGAATTAATGTAAATAAATTATGGACAGATTCTTTTAAATATGCGAAAACGGTTTAAAATTGTTTAAAAGTTAAATATTTTTCCTGGATTTCTAAATTGGTTTTTCGTTAAGTTTTTGTGTTCATTAAATTTAAAACACATTCATACAGTAACTGATCCTGGTATTTGGTCACCTGTTCATTCGACTATCTATGGAACACTGGACTAAATATTCGTATCTACTTCTTTTATAAACTAAAAAAAAACTTTTGTTCATAGTTTCATACAGTCGTATATCAATACTAATTTATAATCACAAATTTTTACAACACGCATAGGCCTACTACTGAATTACAGTGATTGACGTATAACAAATTGCTAACAGTAGGTAGAAATTCTGTCTATTTAACTAATATTACAAGTGGATCAAATAAACCAGAAAGCTTTCGGATCCACGTCAATTTTTCGAAGGATTTTCCCACGAAGTTTGCTAGGATAATGATTATAAGTAGGCATTTTGTAACTTCATCCTACAATAAATCAGGGGCGTTATCGGGTCGGTAGGGGGTGGGGGTCGGGGATTCTAACCAAAAACAAAAAACGAAAAAAAAAAAAAAGAAAAAAAAACCTTTAAAAACTAAAAGTATTTTTACCAGAAAATATTAAATGTTTCCTTACAAAAGCAGCTAAAATATCACTATTTTACTCCTTGAAATCCTAATTTTCTCAGGGAAAGGACTCCCGGACCCCCTCTTTAAAAGTGTGGTCCGTGTTCATATATTAAATTCTCAGGTAAACCACCTCCCCCTTCCTCATATACAAATCCTGACTACGCCACTGCAACAAATTGTCTCTGTTGAGATTATATCATGTTAACTTAAAGTTCAGAATGGGGCGGTAATTGTTATCACTATACCACCAGACATAGCGAACTTTTCTACTACAGTATAGGACGAGCAAATTTTTCATTATATTTTTATTTGTTTTGATTTCAGTCATAAGTTACGTTCATTTCTAAAACAACTTAGGATCCACAAAATGTTATATTTTACTTTTAGGAATACAACTTACATTTATTAGCAAATGTGCATGGTATTTTAAGCACGATGAAGTATTCCACTTAAAAGTGACTTTTTCTTGCTTGTGACCCTGAGTTGTACTTGCGCTAAGTCACGTGCATTTATAGAAAAAGCACACATAAAACGTTATTTTTGACTTTAGGAACACGAATCAAAGTGACTTGCAAATAGGCGTGCTATTTCTGGCAACCAAACACACTGAGGAAATATTTAACTTGGAAGCACACTTTGCTTGTGACCTTGAGTTGTCTTTGCACATTCACAGCTGATGATTCTTATAAGCATCTAACAGTAGGCTTATGCAGGTATTATATTCTGAAGCTTACGTGACTGACTGTTACAAGTGGTTCTGTTGTCTCTAACTTGTAGTCCTCCAGAATTGTATTAGAACCCATAATTTGTTACCATTGCAATGGGTATAAATAAGTTAATAAAATATTTTGCACAAACGCTATTCCATCACCTACAACACGTGTTGTTAAATAAGTTAAACAGTAAAAATACCATATGGAGTTACGCCAGATCACAAAAATTAAATGAAAAAAAAAAAAGGATCAAAACCAATGATCAAACGAAATACTAAGATAACTGAAAAACCCGTAGTCAAGACAGCACAAACAATACTTAAGACATACTTGGTAATATGTTGTGGCCACCACTAAATACTTTTTTCCGCATTGAACCTGACCAATGACAACAAGAAAATTTAAAACTAGAAATATATTTTACGAGGTCCATTCTGACAAAACATTTTAGGTCACTGCAAAACATTTTTTCCTGCGCAAAGATAAGGTGAGTGAAGATATTTTTGTCAGCACTTAACATCTAGGCTTTTAGGGCTGGTGAGGGGTGACGTGATGTGAGATTGGAGCAGCACCGTAGAGGGAAGGGCGGGGGTAACGGGAGATCCCCGAGAAAACACGCCGATCAGCGGCATCGTCTGGCACGATTCCCACGTGCGAAAATACGAGGATCGACCTGCCGGGAATCAAACCCGGATCGCCGTAGTGGAAGGCGAGTGCTCTAGTCACTGTGCCAACTGTAGCCTCAAAGGCAAGGTGACACACAGATAAACGACGAAGACACAGAACACAATACTAGACGAAACAGTTGTGATAACACAGAAGAACGTAGTAGTTTTCATCAGATGAGCTTGTCGCGACGTATCTTGAGTTGACATCTGCTCCCGTATGTAGGTTGATAACAATGTACTGGATTCTCTCAACTAGTGCTGCAATGGCGATTGTCCAATAAATTATTTATTTCAATCGTGGATCATTTTTGTTACGATTTTAGCTCTAAGAAGCTGCAAATTGCTCTTTTCATCTATCGAAGTGTAGCTGCGCCTATCAGCCAAATACTTCACTTCTGCACTGTCATATGTAGCCTAATCTAACAAAGACATAAAAATTGCTTTCACAAATAAAATAAAACGCTTGTTTAACACCAGAGCTTGTTAATAAGTGGACGAATATAACGCGAGTTTTTGAGAGTATAGTTCAATATTTACTCATATTTTTTCTGCAAAGAATCTTTTTGTTTGTATCTGTTGCTCGTCTGTTATTTATCCGAGTCTATTCAATCTTTCGCTTGCTTACTCATTATTAGCATACTCGTATTCTCTGATTCAACAGGCCTGCCGTTCACGCCTTTCTTGTACAGGATGAGAGTCTACATAGCAAACAATGGTTTGCATAGTAGCTATTCCTAACTATAAGAACAAATATTGTAACTACGGTACGTTATTATTTACAGTTACGTTTGTGGGCAATTCTCTCTACAATGCTTTTCCTAAAATCGCACAGAAAAAAAAAACAGTTTTGTGGTGGTCACAAAAAGTTTGGTCAAAATGGACTCCACTAATTTTTTTGTAATGGTTACACGTTTTTGTTGTCACAGCAAAACTTTATTGGGTGCAGCAAAAAATGTTGGTGTCACTACAAAAAATTAAGTGAAGTCCATAACGACCAAATATTTAGTGCTGGCAACAAAGATTTTTTTCAGTGTGTACTGTCTACACTCTCCGGAGAACTGTCAACAAAAGTAAAGAAAGCCACTTCAAAATACCACGCGAATGTGTGTGTATGTATATATATATATATATATATATATATATATATATATATATATATGTGTGTGTGTGTGTGTGTTTGTGTGTGTGTGTGTAAGAATAAGAATTTCAGTTACTCTGCTGTCGAAATTCGGTGAAAGAAATCAGGAGAATCACCCTTTAACTGCTAAATGCCTTGGAAGCAAAGTAGCAAATCCTTTCATGCGAATGAACAACTACAAACACATATTATAATTCTTGTTAAGTAAATGTTGTTAACATGGTCGATGATATATTTGTAGATACGCTCGCTACAATAAAAACATGCATACAAGTAATGTATACTTCTCGATTTAAACGGAAGTTAATTTGAGCACTAGTATACAATATAATTTAATTGCCTCAAAACTATATTCGGTTCAATTGTGCACACAACACCGGGAAATCAGACAGATTTTTGTTTGAAAAAATTCGCTGATACGATAGAATATACAATAAAAAAATGCCGATTCTTACCCTACTACAGATTTGCCTAAATGCAATGCAAAATATGACCTTATCATGAACGCTTCGAGAAAGCCAACCAATACTTCTGACAGTGTTTCTATCAGCAACAAATCAGTTTATCAGCACGCTGTTGATAGTAGGTAAACTGAAATTCAAGTAAATTATACTTGTAAGTCCTAGCAGCTGGTAGGTAACCATTATCTTGCTGCAGACTTCTTCTTTACCAATCAACGACAAAAACAGTAGCATATGATTCTAGCGATATCTTTTGTAGTTTAACATTCAGTAATAATTATGGACCTCTGTTTTTGGTGACATGATTTCTACATCAGTTTGCTTCAGTGCCTCGTGTGCACATCTGTGAATCTGCTTCATGATCAGTGATTGGTTGAATTTAACTATCACCTGTCTTAATGTTTTACTGCAAATTACGGACGTGTGTTATTCGCTGTAATCTTATTCTGACTGGTGGTCAATTGTGAAACGTATTTTCTCTGCCAATTACAAAGAAGCAGAATTGCAGAGGTGGAACTAAGTCGTTGAAACAAGTTGGTGTATAAATCTTTTCGCGAAATCAGGGATCCCTAGCAGCGGCTGCTCGTGGGTTGTTGCCAGGTGGGGCTGCAGATAATCGGAACTATACAATCTTGATGAACGCGCCGTAGACCAACGACCGTGAAATATTTGTCGGCTACTAGATCTTTTGTGATCACTCAGTAGTAAGGGGCACCTGTACATCAGTGTGTCAGTGGCTGTAGAGTCAACCAGTGCACAACCCTGTACAGCTCTTGGCAACTGCAGCCATACCTGGCAACAACCCACAAGCCGCCACTGATCCCTTGTAATAATATAACCAATAGCAGCGGACATCGATCACTTGCGATAACTAGGGCTCGGTAGTTTTCGCGAAAATATATTTGCAGCACTTTGTTTCCATGCCTTACGTGCGCACCTGCATCTCTGTTTCGTGGTCAGTGATTGAATGCCATAACATACAACGTCTGAAGGTTAAACCCGCAATTCACAGACGTGTTGTGTCACAGTTATTCATGTACTGATTGGCACAGTCAAATGGATGATAACTCTGCCAAAACACTCTGCCAATAATCATGAAGTTGATCTGCAGGTGTACACGTAAGACAATGAAACAAAGTGGGGCAAACATATTTTCGCGGAAACTACCGGGCCGTAGCGATAACCCCACAGTCTGTAGAATTATAGCACAATATGTAAGCCGCTATATATTGAAGGGACTGTAACGCTACGTGGCTCTCCAAATTCTAGTTTTCCAATTATACCGAACGAGTTGGGTTATGGTAATACATTGGACTCGCAATTGGGGAAACCCGGGTTCGATTCCCGATCCAGACCATCTCGATTTTGGCTTTCCGTGGTTTCCCGAAATAGCACCGGGTGAGTGCTGGGATGGTTCCGTAGGAAAGGCCACGGTCGATTCCTCTTCCAGTTTCAGCCCTTGTGCAAATTAGTGAGTAGCGGTCTCTAATGACTTTACAGTTTAAAGTTCAACTGTTCAACATCACATACATTGTTTCTAATACTATTGGTATTTTTCCACCTACGGTACTCTAAATGAGGGGATTTTAACCATACGGAGCATCTTGAAAACAACGTTTCTTATAAACGTGCTGAATTTTTAAAAGCATTGTGACATAGTTTGAAGCACGTGTTCCTTTTCAAAGACATAGCACTATGTATGTAATGCAAGTTAAGAAATTTCATCAATACTCGCATGACGGTGCTATTCATTTCAAGCGAAGTTACGAAAGTCTCTTTAGACTCGGTTTCAGATGCCATATTGGCTAAGTTTAGTTTTCGCTTTTATAAAATTTTGATAAATAACATGGTTGAACTTGCGGTTATGCCGCAAGTTATATTTACCTTGCGCTGCAGTACGAACATGCCAGACGAACTTGTAACGTACATTTAGGGTGGAATCGGTCCAATAAATTTACTTTGAAAACATTGTTGAACTGATTGTGTCATAAATTCATGATAATGGTTCAACGTCCATGCTTGAACTGTAGCAAAAGTTATATATTATTCGCAGTTTAATCGCAAATTCAGCATTTTTCGCCTTTAAGAAAGTGTACAAGAGTGGTTCTAATCTCACTTCTTTCAAATTCTTTATCCCAAGTAACACGGAGGGACCAGCCACCTTCCCTGTGACATCAGCCTGGTCAGCTATGCAGCATGCAAAGCCAATGTCTAGAGCCAGTAATTTTTGGTTAAAAGAATTCTGCGCCACTTTGTTTCAATACCTCATGAGCACATCTGCAGCTCTGCGATGTTTTTAACTCTTGGCAGCCTGTGGTTCCACCCACAAATCACAGAGACTGGAGGCTGCAGTATGCTGGTTAGTAGTATGAAATAGCCGGTCCGGGGACAGCGGCTGGCGGCTGTGGGTGTGTGGGTGACCTTGACCTTTGACCCAGTGACCTTGACCTTTGACCCCTGTAACCCGACGCCATCTTGTTTCCGGCCGCCATCTTGTTTCCGGCCGCCATCTTGTTGCCACCCGCCATCTTGTTTCCGACCGCCATCTTTAATGACGTCAATTTCAAAAAAATTAAAAAAAAATTAAAAAATTCCAAAAAAATTTAAAAATTAAAAAAAAA
>PNEQ01069974.1:0-18336 GCA_003012365.1 Medauroidea extradentata | reverse complement strand
GTTTTGAAAGTACCTGTCAGTCATTGTTTGAAGTACATTTTCTTTTCGTACATTGGCACAATAGGCATGCGTTGAACAGGTAGGCTACATAAAAAGTATTTAAAGACACGCGGCAACGCATTTTAAGCGCGTGGTAGGCGGTGCACTTAAGGGTGTTCAAGTGCGATAAAGTTATAATCTTATGTTTATATGAAATAGTATTAGTTTTGTAGACAAAACTTGCGAGTGCAATTTTCCTCTTACGAAACAATTTTAGCTGTTGTAGTTTTCTCATAACGATGCTTCAATGTCAAAATTTGCATGTCCTGCTGCCATGCAAATAGTGAAAACTAATTAACTGGCGTACGTGAAATAATTCACAGTGAAATGGCGTACTATGGGCTACGTAAAAAACGTTTGAAACTTCCCGCGAACTGTTTGTATAGTTTTTCAAAATTGCTGAATTTGACACTTTTTTCTGTTCTGTTCCAATATTTTAAAATTAAAAATATTACGTTGTGGGTTTTTAAATGTTTTATTGCAAAGCTCTTTGGATGTAAGTTCACAACGAATAATTTTGTATAAGTTGGTCAGTTTGTTTTCATCATTTGGAAGGCAGCATAAAAAACTAATTTTGACTTTGACACCCCGTTATGAGAAAACTACGAGAGCTAAAATTGTTTCGTAAAAGTAAAATGCACTCACAAGTATCGTCTACAAAACTAACAATATTTCATAAATATAAAAAAATATATGACTTTATCGCACTTGAACACCCTTAAGGCTTCAAGTTCCTTTGGTTTCGAGAAAGACTTTCGTTGGTTTGTACATCTTATTTTTGGGAAAATGTTATTAATAGAGTAATTTTATTATTTGTCGGGTTATTTTCTGGGAGTAGTTTTCAGATTACTATCTGAATTCCTACACTTCCGAAGTGTGAGCAATGTTAGACGTGCCAGAGAAGGAGGTTTTTCTACTACCGAGAGTTCTTCTGTTTGTGTGAAATGTTTATTTTCGATCATTTTCTTAATCAAAGCACGCTTCCGCGATTCAAAACCCAATTTAACTGTCACTTCTTCACCACCATTTGCTTGTGTTTCAATAACGAGCTATTATATTAGAGTTGCTCTTTTGTGCTTGTACCTTCAGCAAATATGTTTACACGGCACACATGATGAATATGTATTCAAATATTCAATGTAATCGACGAGAAAAAACGTGAACACTTTGTATTCAGTGCAGTTTATCTTGCACTGGCAACATATTTGACACGAACACTGATAATGTGTGCCTTCACCTAGCCTGCTTCTCTTCCGTGTAAAGTGTTCTGCCAGTTTTAACATAGCTAAGTACGTTTATGTTGGTAACTGCTTGTATAATATGTGCATGCAAACATTTTAGCGGTAAATAATAGTGAAAATCTTCACCAAATTGAAGGTTGTACCTTTGAATATATATAAATATATTCAAAGGTTGTACGTTGCGACCAAAGCGGTGGTGGTGGTGGATGGCAAGGCAACACGCTGGCGGCTGGCCGGCGAGCGACAGGGAGGGGGTACACGGCGTGTGAGGAGTGGCAAGGAGAAGGAACGCGGCAGTGCGCATGCGCCACTGTGCTTAGAGATCCTGGATCTAGGCGCTAGTCTTTCTGTGCACTGAAACTTTGTAAAGAAAAGTCAGGTCGTTACAAAACAATACAAAAGTTGCTGTTGTGATTGATACGAGAGTACCATCGGGTCATAACTTCGAGAATTTACATTTGTTGCACTCTTCTTTCACGTTGTAAGTCTGTGGATAGTCGTTAGTAC
The DNA here is from genome assembly GCA_003012365.1 of Medauroidea extradentata. NCBI lineage: Eukaryota > Metazoa > Arthropoda > Insecta > Phasmatodea > Phasmatidae > Medauroidea > Medauroidea extradentata. The sequence goes on along the minus strand of PNEQ01069974.1, from coordinate 16,549 downwards.
AAATAACTATGTAATAAAGTCTCAAGAAGACTATATAATATGTTCTTTCATCACAAAGCACTAGAGTCTATTAGCGGCAATGAGCAACTACCTTATTAGGAGAAAAAATGAAATTCAAAACCGACACAATTAAGTAGCCTAAAAAAATCACAATAAATAAAAAATTTAAGGTTAACTAGTGAATGTGTTGTCCAATGCGTAGTGTTCGTAACTTAAAATATATTTATTGGTTTTATATTGTAACTGTAAAGTTGAGAAAAATTGTGTTTGTATAATATATTTCAAAACTTCCTGTATAATTATAAGATAAATTTGATTAGGAATACTAAAATCCAAGGTAGGATAACCTGTAGAATGCGCAGACTGTCGGCATCAGGTGCACTAAACAACTCTCCCTAACACCCACATCCCTATAAGCCAACTACCCTCTGCGACAAGAAGCGCACAGGAATCTAACGTTAAAATTAAAAGCAGTAGTAAGTGTAAATTAGCGCGCAGTGGGCCAATACAGAAATATAAATATACACAAATAAGTACCTGATTAATATTAACGTGTAAAAAGAGAACAAATGTGAACTATATAATAATCTTAAAGACTTTTACCCAAGCCAAGTTGTGGTCGCTAATACAAACACAGTGGGCAGAAAAGGACTGTAGTGAGAAACGTCACTGCTACGGGCGATACGGTCGACCGCGATCATTCAGTGCAAGGGACGGACGCAAGGCCTTGATCAGCACATGCTGTCCATGACCCAGGCTTCTGTCTACGTCGGACGCAGCATCCCAGGTGTGGACGAGGACGCCCGCTTAAATTGACAAAGGGGGTGTGTTACGAGAGTAACATAGCAGGAACGCAGCCGAGGGCGAGGTAAGCTGAGTGAGGATGTTTGAAATTTCCGTGTTTGACGCGCGGGAACAGCTGAGCGATAAGAACCAGGGGGGCGATTAAATATCGCTTTTTGAGAGGTGCAGCGCAAAATGTGCACCTGCGCTGCGTTGCTTTGTCATTAACTATACAAATACGCAGGTGCAAGTGGTCACGTGACGGCGCAAAGTGCCTGAAAATCTGCGACTAGCAAATGGCTCGACGCAAGTATATCTGCGCCCGTCGCGCATGCGCATTGGACAATTTTCGGGTGTATGAAAGTGAATTAACATAAAAGTTGGATATCTTTATCTGTATCAAAGTTCTTCAGTAGCCGCCGTCGTGGACGGTTCTGTTTTTTGGATCCTGTGTCGGGAATTCGGCACATTACGTGTTTGTGATGTCGTGGAAGTTTCTAGAGTTTTATAGTGTTTTCTGTTAATTGATATTGGTTCTAATTATTGACTCGTTTCGTGTATATTGATTGGAGTTATTGGCCGTGGGCGAAAGCCAGAGGCCACATTTCACGTAAAAAAAAAAAAGAAAAAAAAACTTTATCTGTATCCAATGTTCTATGAACTTTAATTATTTACGTTTTCGTCTACACATTTCAGCTTTTAATAGTTACGAAGTACAGTAGAAGTACGAAACTGAAATGTTTTTTACTAAAGGAGCAATTAAAAATGGGCAACGATTTATTATCCTTTCCGCGGAATATATTTTGAAGGCATTTCTCCGTGGTACACGACGAGAAAATAGAGTTGGTTTGTTGATGAGGTTATTTGTAACCTTAAACACTTTCAAACATTTATGCAAATGATAATGTGAATAAATAGCGAATATGTTTTGCAAGTACTTGTTTAGCTAATTGCTTGGAACAGTGACATTACCTCTCTATTTTCCTTGCTGGGATGGGTAGTTTCAACATCACATCTATCTCGCCTACTTGTTTCCACAGTACACGTGCTTTATATTTGTGAGTGATGCTGTTGGGATTCTCTTTATTTCATAAAATGGGAGGGCTATCATTTTAGTTTTAAGTCTTTCGTGAGACTTGCTGTCTACACATATCACACCCTATCTTGGTGACCATTGAACTTACAATGATCTGGACCTAATTAAATTTATTGCAGTATAGGTGTACGAAAGCCTCTCGTATTCCCTACACATTAGCAATGAATTATTTAGAAATCAACGTAACACGATTTGATAATTTACGACTCGCTGAATGACGAATGCCACATGTATAGCCCACCTAGGTAATAGGCCTACACTCACAAATACCATGCCACACAAGTTAAAATAACCTACGTGAATGTCAAAACTAGGTCACTCAAATAATACCAGTACAAATATAAAATGTATACATAATTTTTGCCCTAATCGCGTCACACGCCTATCATTTTAGGCACTTTATTTTCCATTAGCAACATAAAGTATGTAAAAACTGGTTACAGACGAAAACCACTCTGTGTTCCAATTGTATTACAAAAATGCTACTCTCCATAAATATAGTACTATCATTCACGAACAATCTCATTCAATAAAAATGAACACACGCTTTCACTACACTGAAACCATGACATTAAAGAAATTAATTTTTCCAACTTCAAAACGCAACTACGACATACACGTTTATAATAAAAACTTTGTGACAATGTTCCTTCATAACTTGATATGAAACTACACTTCTTACATCCTCGTACAAGCACAAGAAAACTACACAATTTGAGGTTACGAAAAATATAACCAAAACATTACTTTTAGCGCGAGAAATGTTCACTGCTACATGGAAACTATATCTGCATGTAAACACGCGGAGTGCAGACAGCTTTTGCCGTTCAAGTGGCAGTGAGGATGATGTTACGAATTTTCCGATTGGCTTGTGAAAGTTGGAGAGGGGAGGCAGTTGCGCCGAGCCAAAATAGGCTCCGCCTCTTGCGTCTTGCGTTTCCGAGTATATTTAATTGCAACTACGACTCGAGGTGCAGGTGCAGAGAAGATTTCCTTGCGTTGCGCTGCGCCGGTGCAAAACGCAAGTGGCGATATTTAATCGGCCCCCAGAGCACTACTCTCGACGATAGACACATCGCCTCTATCCACAGCGCGCTAAACTGGCGTGCAATGTTTTCATAGAACTCTTTTTCCTGTGGGACTTCAAGCGGCGACCCTAAAGTTTTATTTTGGCATAGTATGAAGTAAAGACGAATGCACGCACCTCATTTCGCAATTTACGGATTCAGGTTGTATTTTAGAGTTACAGCAGTCTAAATAAGCTGTTTTTAGCCATTTCCGGAGGCCCAAAATCATGTTACTATCAAGCATACAGAATTTTCAAAAAGTAGCGCACATAGTTTCAAGTGGGTGTTATTTTCATAGATAACAACAATAAGAATAAGTTCGGCAGTTTCGCGTAACAAAGTATTCACGTGACACGCCACAACACCGTCCAACGACTAAGTACACAGTCCTCTTAACAACATCTCGGGCCCCGACTATATAGGCTTGCGAAAAGACTGTGTGGGGGAGAGCAGCCACAAGGAGTGACGAGGTGCTGGGCGACATCGAGCCAGAGGGTCGTCAACGACATCGAGGGGCAGCCAGCTCCGGTGTCAGGAGGGCACAGCCAGGCCAGCGGTCTGTCCCCGGAGTCAAAGCGCGAAGCATCCGCGAGAGACGTAAGTTGAGTTTCCAGACGAGTTGGCTTTGATCTCACCGAGTATATTGTGCTGATACAGGCAACACAGATACCACGGTGTAGTTGATGGAATTAAAAGAATGGTTCAGTTGAATATTTGCTTTAACAGTTCTTCTACGTCTCAGATTACTTATCACTATCATCCGCTCAGGTAGTGAACTTAAGGGCTTGTTCCCGAGTTTTTTTCAGACTGGTGCCAATAACTCAAATATTTTTTAAACAAAGGTTTTGAAAAAAATAGTCAATGTGCAATCACATGATGCACAATACTGTGGATGCGTATTTTAAAATAATGTACCATTCGTCAGGAAAAAAATAATTTCCTTCATTTTTGCTTATTTTCACAACGAAAAACGTGGTACTTTGGGTAATGAAATCTAAAAAACCGTTCAGTATAATTCTACAAAAAAATTCAGCTACAAATTATAACATATAAGTGTCAAAACTGTGCAGCGAAATTTTGATATGAATATTAGGTAGAAATAAAAAAAATATTTTCTAAATCACTGCAAAACTCCGTAACAAGGCCTTAATGTATTAGACATTCTTGAGCTATTTTCATAAAGATTGCAATACTGAGATATTATAGAGTAAAATCAGATAACGTTTGCAACAATAGTATCCCATATCGTAGGTAATATTTTTCTGAATTTCATCAAACTTGGTACATGTATATTGGCCCTACTGCAAGTACAGGTGACTTTACTTTTGTGTAATTCGTTCATACATGTGTAATATTTTGAAAACGGCAGTTCCTTTTATTTATCTTCGTGATAGAAAGACATCTCAGAAATTTTTTTCCTCAATTTATTAAATTGCTTACTCGCATAATATTTATCAATCTGACTTATCTTTAGTATGTAGGAATATCGTGTACCATACGTGTAATTCGGTATTATATTTCAATATGCCTAGATTACGTAAATGGTTTTAACTTTCAGGAATAATTTGCACCCTTTTTGAGGAAAGCAGGCTTATCAGTTATGTTTGTAACTTTTCGTTTTAATATTCGTGTATTTTGGCTATGTGAAGGAATATTACGTCAGACTTACGAACAGTCCACATTTGTCATCTGGGATTATGACATTATCAGCCAGCCAACAGAAAGTAAATTGCAAACATAAGAATTGTAAATGTACTTAGTTAATTTGCAAGCATAATAAGATAGTCATAAACGTTTTCACAGTTATTTAGTTATGGTCATATCGTAATCCTGCATGAAGAAGTATGAGTCATAAATGCTAGTGTACAGCTGAGACAAGAATGTGTATTGCCAAAATGGTTTTAAAAATTAGGATACTCGGTCCTACTTCACAATTGATGGTTATCGTAGTGTTAACGTACATGTAGGTCAACAAAGAGCATGTTGCTACTGACAGCCTAACAATAACGAGCGTACCACGTGGCCTAGTTTACATAACACGGAATAGCGTGCTGGGAAACACTACGCTCGCTTGACCATAGACAAGGTGACGCTTTCACAGCACCTGATTATGTGGTTTCTCACGTCAAATACCCTGAATGTATTTCACGTGAGCGTAGCGCACCAGTAGATATAAAATTGTTTTAACTAAATATTGTGGTGCAATTCCAAATTACGAGCTAGGAATGTTCTGAACTTGTGTCGTTTCGATTTAAATGACATAACGGTCAGAGGGCTTGAATAAGATCTCAGTTGAATGGTCTGACTCTGGATATGTGATTAAAGTCAATTTGGAGAATAGGAATGGGGTCGTCTAGAGCTGAATTAATCCTGTACAACTACTGCTGGTATTACTAATATTTAACTAGAATTTATAAATACTGTGTATGAAAGACTTCTCAAGCCTATAAGCCAGGCTGGAATTCCCTGGGATGTACTTCTAAGGAATAAGTCTTGGGTCATGACCAGACGATTATGTGAGTCTATCCCCTTGAGAACTTGCCTGCAGAGGGGAATTAAAATTTCGTTCACAGAAGCTCAAGTCAAAACTATCGAACAGCTATATGTTCTAAATTTTGATTCGTTGGTCGCAATATAACACTGTTAATTTGATACAGATTATGATAACTTTGATCATTGTGTTTTATTTCTCCTTGACGTTGTTGTTTTAAAGGAATTTAATAATGCATAATGCTTATAATTCTAAATACATCAAATGTGATATAACACTGTTGTTAAAGCGTAGATTGCCAACTGTGATCTTAAAAAATTTGCTTGTGAACCACAATACATGGAATACTGATACTTTTTAACAATCATGATCTCCTTTACCCTGTTCGATAAAGACACTTCGTGATATGCAGGAAAACCATTTTAAAACCACAAGAAGTCGTTGTGAGCAGAGTAAGATAACACATTAATACATCTATGACGTTGGTTTTCCCCTACGTAATCGGAAATGTTATTTACAAATTGTGAAATACACTTTGTGTATGTCTCCACAAACCGCAACCAAATTAACAATTCTTACTAATTCGTGAGATGTACAGTGTATTATTCTTCCTACTCCATTGTTGAATTAAAAAAAACTATAAAATCACATGTGACTGCTACCCTACATAATTTAATAAAACTAATAATATTTAATATCGGATTTTTTTAAAATTAAAACGTAATAAAAGTCTTTTATCGGAAAATCACTTCGCGTGATTGATATTTCGTTTTATGTTCACATTTACACGTGAATGAATAAAGTTGTAATTATTACTTTTTTCGTCCCATTTTTAATATTAATGATGAAAATTCAACTAAGGAATCAGTTTAAAAACGGTACACTTATTTACAACATAGGAGACTGAGATTTGACAAGAAGGCAAAAATTTCGGTGAAACTTGGCAACATGAGAGATCTGACAGCTCCATTCTCTACTCTGAGGTAACATAAGTAATAGTGATTAAGAATTTGGTAAGTTGTTCATACTTTTAAATAAGTTTGATCATATTTAAATGTACTAATGTGTAAGTTTTCAATTATATTATTTATAATTATTCTGTATGTTAAACCATTTATAGCTCTTAACGACTCTTGCTATCGGTGTTTTTTTATTGTGCATTACGTCTGAAGAACTATTTCCTTACTGCAAATAGTCCGCGGTGGCCGAACGGTCAGACCATTTGCCTCCCACAAAGGTGATCAGGGTTCGATTCCCAGCGGAATTGTTCCCCGGATTTTCGCATGTGGGATGTCCACCGGACAATGCCGTTGGTTGGGAGTTTTTCTCGGGGATCTCCAGTTTACTCTTCACTTTCATTCCGGTGCTGCTCCATACTCACTTAATGTCACCCCTCACCAACGATAAAGACCTCGATGTTAAGGAGCGTCATAGCTAATAAATTATTACTGTTTCAAGATGGCTTGTTTATTATTGTCGTAAGTTTTGATATTTTAACGTTAATACGATTATTTTTAAAAAAAAATTGAATTTCAGCGAAATATTGTGATATAGGGCATTTATTTACAATGCATATTCTTATATTAAACAAATAATTTAACTATAGTAACCTAGATGTGTCCTATGTGAATACATATGTGCATTGAAAACTTTTAGTAACTTCTTTTTGTGAGAAAATGTCTACACTCACAGATACGCTCCTACTGTCAATCACCCCTTCAGTGTGTCTTCTCAAACGAGAAGACACCCAGCTGTCGTTCTATGTGTACGTCCGTCGCCCGCTGCTCAGGTCTCTGTTACAGGCCGCGCCATCTTAGTTGGCGGAAAGCGAGCAAGTGGGTTCTTGCATCTAACATACTATTGTTTCTTAGTAGAATGCCTTTACTGTACTAGGGGTCAGTGTTTACATTGTGGGGTTTACTGTGTGTTTATGGCATGGTCTGATGTACGAATTCCGGGAATGTCACCATATTCTCAGCTGCTGCTACGCGCCAACTAATGTGCCGCGTACTGTATGTAGGGACGCTTGCCAACATATCTCCCTATCTCCCTTCTTACTGCAAATAAAGTTTTTCCGCTGTCTTCTGTATTTTAAAGCGTTAATTTCCTTATTTTGGAATTCTGTCGGTTATCAGTATTACTCGTGAATAAAATATGACTTATTTAACACAGAAACGTTGTATTTGAATATGGACATGAGAAAATATATAAAACAAATTTTGGCACATTTATATATTCTGCTTGAAGTTATATTTATCCAAGTGTTGTCCCACATTTCTCAGTTTACATCGTTTATATTGTGGTCTGCAAACTTAAAGAGTATGAGAACAAAATTTTAAATTCACCCAATATTTCATGAAAAAAAAACTGCTATGAATTTTAATTGGCTTTTAATTTTATCTATCTCAAAAAAAAAAAAAAACTAAAAATGTAATTAATTTATAAAAATTCATCAGTCGAGTATCACCTGCAGACAAAAATTTGGCATTATACAATAAGTTCACAAAATTTCTCTAAAATTAAGATTTATTGCCCTATTTTCGCACCTAAATAAAATCAAAATTAGAAAATTCAATGCGGATAAATTCTAAAACCCAAAAATCAGATTACCTAAATTTTCTATACAGGCTAGTTAAATTATCTAAAAGTACTAAAATAATAATTTTATAGAGCGTCTCACGCTTAGATTGCAGTACAGGGTTATATGGACATTCGCTTTCTCTTTCCAATACACGGTAACTGCCATAAGCACTGTCCTTGTTTCGGCGCGCGCTGTTGCCAAAAATCCTAAAATTTTCACGTTGTAACTTTGATCTTAAAATTTTTTACATATTGTACAGCATCGAAACGCGCATCAGGTGATATATTTGGTTCATAATTTACGCCATTTTAAGGGGTTGAAAAAATTAAAAAAACAAATATTTTGAACTTGGCACTGTTTTCAAGCATTTTTAAATATATCACATCATAACTTTCTAATCAAAAGCAAAATCGTATCCAAATTTTTATTGTGTGTAATGTCATATATTTGGACGCCAACGAAGAAATCTGAAGGCTAATTTTGTTTTCGTTAGTTGTACATAATTTTTTTTTCTAACGTTATGCGCGCTTTCTCACGAACTGAAACATCAAAAAGTTGGTCAGTGAGAAACTTTTTTGCTATTCAAGTTAGATGGGGGATGAAAGCGAGGAAGTTGTTCGTAATGAGCTGAATCTATTTTCAAAAGCAACCCCACCTCAATAGCTTTAGCCGTTCTCTTGTTTATAGCTGTGAAATGTGCGGCGTATTATTGTCATGCGTTCGCCCTACAATTTCGACAGCTGAGTGTCCCTCGAAGTATTGGCTGAAGAGAAAAAACGTCCCGTTATCTTTGCTGACTATGACGTTATGTCTGGAATGGTTAATAAATAAGATACAGGCTACCCTTAGTCAGCAGTTTTCTTCGTCTCGTATTCTAAACTAGTTCAGCAGTGAAACTACGGTGTTTCGTGGCCGAGGGTTTTGTCGTATGTGTTACTGATTTCGAATCAAAATTTCATGTGTGTAATTTTTTGTTAACATGTATTTGTATGGAAGGCAAAACAGTAAAAAGTCGTAATATAGGTAGGCTACGAGAAAGGGGGCGAAATATTGTATTGATCGTATTCCAGTATTTTTCTCATGCTATTACCGCATTAAGGAAGCTTTAAAAGAAACAGGATGTTCCAAACAAACCATTTACGCTAACAAGAAGAAACAATAGCAACACAGAACATCAAACTTACATGAAAAATTGAAATCATGTAGGAAATGCAAACAATAAATAATTCCAGCAAACAAATTTAAGGCAATGATACTTCATTTCTACTTCTTGTGTGGCAACTATTTTTAAAATCCTATTTCAGAGAAAATACAAAAATAATACTCTCATACAGTTTGTTTATAGGGTTTTACTACGTTGTCTAATTGTTTCATTGACGAACATATTTATACGGTTTCGGTAAGTTTTTGACTGTCGAAAATTCGTAATTACCTTCAACACAACTTTATGTTTAAATATTTAAAAACTACATAATATACAGTAAAAAAATTAAACCATACTGGTAAACATACTGTTTTATATATAATGCACTCGTTTAGGCTTAAGATATAATTATCAAAGAAGTAGTGGAAATAAGTGATACGCCTAAGTTGACGTCACGGCAGATCATTAATATACTTTCTTTTATTTTATAACCGAGCACGGTGCAGCAGTGGTAAAACACTCGCATCGTATTCGGGAGGACCCGGTTTCGATGCCCGGCTCCGACCACCCAGATTTCGGTTTTCCAATGGGTTTTCCGAAAACATTTACCCCCCTTTTCACTCGTTTATCACTACCAAGCCCTTGTGCTGTTCGAGGACACGTAAAAACGAGCAAATAAATATCCACCCCCTCCCATTTCAAATGTATTCTTAGCAGACAAAAAAGTTACAAAAAAATAGGACATTTTTCAGTTCTCATACGACATTGGTTTTGAATGACCGATCTCATAATCATCAACTACTCCAACCACGTTTTTGTCTTCCGATAGATGCTTCTAAAATGGAAAAATCTTTCGTTTTTCCAGCAGTAGCTACAATGAAAAAAACACACATGATAATTATTTCTTAATGAAGTGCTCATTACAGGTCATGTAGTGAATTGATATCAGTGGAGTATGTGGATTGTTTCTTATTTTAAAGTAATAGAAAATGTCATTAATTAGATATTTTGAAGTGTGATGCTATAATAATAGTAACATCAACTAGAATACTAAAGAAAATAATTTTTAAAGCTCAAAATTCTGAAGTAGTTCACCTTCCGAACTTCGTAGCGCGGCTGCGATGTGGCAACAGCGCGCGCCATAAGCTCTGTACTGCAATCTAAGGTTGGGACGCTCTATAGTATCTAAGTATTGTCAGCATAAACGCCACAAAAATTAACAAATAAAAACGGCGTATCAACCGAACGAAAGGCTAAACCAAAAAATTAAACATAATATACGACTTAATATACCAAAAATTTACCTAATGCCAAAGTAGGAGGGTTTGGATGGTACACGGTCAGCTTGTGGTATTTAATGCACCATAAAGATGTAACCTGACACCAGGTAAGCATATTGTTGCATACTGGCAGAGGGTTGTGCGATAACCGTCCTGTCTATGGCTTAATGTGAGTGTGTATGTCTGTGTGAATGAATCCACGCCTACGTGTGTGTTCTTATGTGTATTTGTGTTTTGTGTGTATGCGAGCTAGAGCCACCGAATTTATCCAAGAGGTTAACAAAGCAATATAACTTTTTTTAGCTTTCGCCCACGCCAGGTGATTATTTCAACCTGACGGAGAGTTTAAATACTAAGGCACATTTCGCGTATCATTAACCAGGGAACCGTATCAAACCATGTTTCTTATCTTGTCAATTAATTTTTAAGCAGCGTGTTATGAGACGCATTGATTAGGAAATTCTGTAAATAACGAACACATTAAATACGCTGCTTATTTACAATAAGTCGATATATATATATATATACATATATATATATATATATATATATATATATATATATATATATATATAAAAACGATAAATTTGACAAACGAGTAATGCTATACCGAGCCATGTTTTCATATTTTTCAACGTGCTACATACTCGGCACTCAAAAACCTAATCCTTCAGTACAATCCTAGGCGTAATTCGGAGGTGGCTAGGGGTGGCGGTTGCCACCCCAAAATGTTTAATAGAGAACATGAAATTATCTTTCTTAGCTTAGGAATACAATTTTTTTTGTGCATTTTCCATCACACTGTTTTTAATTTAGCTTATTATATAAAATAATCAATACTAAAGTGTATATATAATTTTGATGAAAGCTTTTCCATTTCCAACTTTTTTTTTTTTTCCAAATCTTTTGTACCGGGTAATAATACTTGCCACCCCAATCAAAATGCTCAAATTGCGCCCATGTGTACAATGGTATGAATTGGGTAACTTGATTTTCTGTACGACTATAACAGTATCCTACAGCACATCCATAGAGTAGAGGAAGTAACTAGACTACTCAGTCAGCTCGCACAAAGTCCACCCTCGCAGTGTGGTTATATAAGAGCAAGTGTATGTACGCAGATAACTTGCTACAGAGCGCTGCTGTAGTCTTCAGTGAGTGTTGTCTGGGAGATCCATCCTCACTTCCTCATTGGTGAGATGCTTGCTATCTTTCACTGCTAACACACGCTTTGATAAACAACAGTGTCTGTCTAGATTGAGAAACACGGAGTTTTAATATAGAATCCGTGTTCAAGTAGATTTACTCTTAAGGCCTCGCTCTCTAGTTTAGCAGTGGTTTCGAAAATATTTTTTTGTAACGCAAATTAATACATATATCAAAAATTCCTTTGGCAGTTTTAACACTTATATATCAACGTTTGCATATGAATTTTTCTGTTGCAATACACCAACCTGATTTTTAGATTTTTGCCCCCGAAATAGTACATATTTTGTTGTGAAAATTAGCCAAAATGAAGGAAAATATGTTTTTGCTCGCAAACGGTAGATTATTTTTAAAAATGCTCTGGCAAAATTATTGTGTACCGTATGACTGTACACTGGCTCAAATTTTTTCAAACCATTTGGTTAAAATATAATAATGTTATTTACAATTGTTAGAAACAAACGTGAGATAATGGCCTTAATGTACCAAATTTATGATATCGCTTATAAAAAAAAAAGCACGCTGTAAATATATTTTATACGTTTTTTTTAAATATAAATTATTTCTTCATAACTGTCGTGAAGCATAAATTTATAATTACATTTCAGATAGTAAACTATTTTATATACGTGGTAAATGCGTACCTATGACGACAGTTTTCTTCGTAGCATTGCATGTTCAATACTTTCCTTTGAAATACTTCCTTTGAAAATGTATCCTTTGTGGTGTAATTATTTTACCACTAATTACCAATAATACTGTGGCCATGCATCATACCGCACTGTTGCAGTTGGTAATTTAGTAAATACATATTTATCTATTACGTAATAGGAACCGTAATTTTTGTAATTAACAAGTAAAGTTAGTGTTCTTAAAGTCTCACTCTATTATTCTTTTCAGAAAATTAGTATTGCTCTACTACTTGTTAATGTAAACATGGCAGTGTAAATAAACACTTTATATAACGTTCACCACACTCAAAATCCTCTAAGCCTAGAACAAAATTAAGGTTTTCCTTAAATTATGAACATTATTAGTTTTAATGGCTCCATCGGATACGGTATGTTTATATGGAAGTGAAATGGGGTTAGACAATATTTCAGAATTTTTATAAGTGGATAACACACGCCAACGAGATTTAATCATGGTCCAGAAAACGTCAGCGTGGTCCCCAGTCATAATCTGGCGAACTTCAAGCTGAAAAGTGATTTTCTTCCATGCGTTATGCATCATACGTCTTGCCGTATCTTATATCCTGTGTTTCATTGCCCGGTTATCAGGCACAGTCTCTGCAAACACCAGGTCTTTACAAAACCCTATAAAAGAAAGCGAGTGCTGTAATTTTTCGGGAACGAGTGGTCATGATGGTGCTCTTCACCCTTAATCCAACGACCAGCTGAATTGTTGAGGAAACTTCCCATTTCCATCCACCAGTGTGATGTTGCTCCATCTTGCTGAAAGGTCATGTGTGGTGTACAGCTCATGTACTTGTAGGTTATTTGTAGCCTGCAATATTTTCTCCTACAAAAATTATTCTTAACTGCACGCGTATTGTAAAGAGCACACCAAACGTTCGTCTCATTACTATCATGTTCATGTTCAACAAATGTTTGTGGACTTTTCAGTCACCACATGCAAAAATGAATCACCGGAGTATACAGTATTTACCATTCCGTAAGACCTCATGCAAATCGATAGGAAATTAAATCACTTTACGGCTGGAACCTCTTTGGATTACGACAGGAGACCGCGATGAAGAAGTCTGAAGCCTGGAAAACCTCGTGGTGTTTTTTTTAATGAAAAAAAAAAACATGTTTTCCGTTAGTACTTAAGCAACCTAAGTTAAGGCTACATGAAATGGGGTTCATACCTTTCGGCCAGCTTGAATACTTTAAGCATTTTTTTTTTGTGAGAATACTTTCAAAAGTGCTAAATTAAGCTTTAAACGCCATACAGCACCGTCTATTGCATTGAATGACTCGTCTGTTCATTTTTATAAATTATCGTTTAGAACGGTGCTTCAATTATTAATAACGTTATTACTACTTTTTATAACGTGGACAGTTTTCAGTTAATTTTTTATCAGTTAATTTCTTACAAGGAGATCTATTGTAAACTAAAGTGTACTTTCACTGGGAATAACAATCTTAGGCCTGTGCCTCTAGGGATGTTGAGTTGTCAGCATACTTTTCTTAAGAATTAAAGTCTTAGTACATAGTTTGCATCTGCGTGTGAATATTTGATTTGTATTTCGTAACGACGCGACTTTAGTTGATCCAATTAAGATTTTATTGTGTTTTGATGCCATCAGAAGGTATTCTTCGGCGATATTGCTGGGGCGCACCTGATCATCGAATTTAAGTGATCCATTCATGGGAAAATATAATTTTTGAGACATATGCACGTGTAAAATACGTTAGTCACCTACCTAATTATATATCATTCCATCAAATTGAGATTTTAATGTGGAATAAAAATTGTGTTTTAAAATTTAAGAAGATAGTAGTTTTTAATAAAAAACGAAGCATTGCAAAGTTAAATATTTTGCGAAACCAATTCACTGTACTGAAATTTGTAACACATGGTACTTTTTTCTTAATACTTTGGAACAAACTTGCTCGTATATGATTCAGCTAATATCATGCTGGCAGGATACTGAAATATTTTTGGCTATCGAAACGATTATTCGGCGAAGATATGGTGTTATAACTATTACCTGTACATTATTTTAACTTTGAATTAACTCGGAAAACCAGTACTTAAATTATATAATATCAAAGTGATTATCTTCAACAATTTTATTATATATTAATTTTATTAATTAAAAATAATTTAGGATAAAAGTGGTGTGCTTTGCTAATTTTACTGTCGCAACAAATGAAAATAACATGTTGTTAGAGTTCTCGTTAAACATGCCAACTGCATATTGTGAGTCAGGCCTACAAAAACGATACTCATTATGATAAAATTTGTTTTGTATATTCAACATTTTTTGTCAACAGTCGTGGTCGGAATGACAATAATTCAGGTCATCTAAGCACACAATAATGTTCCTATTTGATTGTTTTCCAAAGTCTTATGATCACTTTGTACACACTATTTGCTTAGTAAAAACCGACTGTTTTTGCTCCAAATTCAAAGAGGCCGTACAAACTTAAAGATTCATTTAAGATGTTTGCTTGACAAGACATTGGATGCGGAATTTGTCACGCATTTATCTAACATACTTTTAATATCTATGTTCTTCACGTCTAAAATTATATTTTTGTATCTCTCAGACATTTTTTAAAATTCTACTTTCGTCATTGCAAAATAGTATTGTTAGCTGTGTGTTTTAAATTTATAACTGCACATGACTTTACAAACTCACAACGGACGTTCATGGAATCCTAGTATAGTCATTATAAAAACTAAGAATCTTTGTAAGGTTATAGGCAACGTCTATTTAAATATTTGATTTTGATATCACACATGCTTACAGAGACTTATTATTGTAAACGAATTATAACTAAAATAATTGTAGTACCTAAGTACAAGCATTTACTTAATATATTGCTGTAACTGAACTACGAGACGAACCGTGGTTAAGTTGGTACTATAATAACCTACATTTTGTTTTTCCTGAAAGTGTTGAAGAGAAGAAGGCTTAGTTCGTGGCTGTGCAATAGTAAAATACAAAATTCGTCTAGATAGTTGAACCACATAAAATCGTCACGTCTAGAAAATAATGTTAGATTTCTTTGGGTTGTAATTCTTTTATAAAACTGGGTTATCAGGTATACAGTAAAAAGGGTATCTTATTACCATGGTTAATTTCCTGTGGTTGCATGCTTCGCTGTTAGGAAAATTTAATTTTCAACAAACACATTATAACAAACACTACTGTATTTCTAGCAAATACGTTTGAACATTAAACATTTAAAAATAAACTAAAATTAGTTTTATCATAACGACTATGCCTCATTTTTAATTTTTTTTTAATCACAAATACTTGATACTAGTTGAATAGATACATATTCGTAGTTGCAAATTTACTATTCCCTGGTTAATATTTATTTTTAAAAACATTTCTTTGTGCTATGGCAAAGTAAGCAGTTATAGATTATTCACGCTCTGTCTGTACGTTAGAAATTCGTTTACAAACAACGACTAAAATTTTCAAGTAACTAAATTTTAGCTCCAAGAATTCCCTGCTGTGATGATTGACACAAAATAAGCAAACACAGATGGACTAGCTCCGGAAATAGTTGCCAAAGCCTAATTCCAGCAATGTAACGTACCACGGTCGTAGAAGAACAGGTCTGGACACTCGCCTGAATATTTGACCCCCTTGTTGTTTGGCTGTAGTTCACCAAGTTACCGAGAATATTGTGTTTTATTGGCGCTGATGTTAGTGCGGTCGGACTAAACTCCGCCCACTTCCTTTCCGCTAAGATAAACAACTTATCAAAACGTATGCGAAACACTTTCTTCGCTCACAAATTTAACAAAAGGCTCCAGCAATCTTTATTTACTTTATAAATTTAACAATGGAAAAAAGTGGACGGAGTTTGAGTCCGACCGCCCGGAAAACAGCGCCAAAAAGTACGACATTGTCGGTAACTTGAACTACAGTCAAACAACAAGGGGGTCAAACAAAATATTTTTGTAAGATAGGCGAGTGTCCAGACCTGTTCTTCTACGGCCGTGGTAACGTACATATTCTTGCGAATATTATATTTTTGTCATTCTTGTGTACGTATCAAGTTGTTGACACCAGGACTTGACTTACATCTGTTAGTTAACGTTTGTAGGCTCATTTTTTATACTTATGATGTATACCCAGTAAGTGCACAACAGAGTTTTTTTTTTTTTTTTTTTTTTTTTTTTTTTTTTTTTTTTTTTTTTTTTTTTTTTTTTTT